>NW_022638995.1:0-7500 GCF_010993605.1 Petromyzon marinus | reverse complement strand
CACGCTCACCCACACTCACCCACGCTCACCCACACTCACCCACACACACTCACGCACACTCACACTCACCCACACACACACACCCACACTCACCCACACCCACACTCGCCCACGCACACCCACACACACCCACACTCACACACACACACCCACACTCGCCCACACTCACCCACACTCGCCCACACACACCCACACACACCCACACTCACCCACGCACACTCACGCACACCCACACTCACCCACACTCGCCCACACTCACCCACGCACACTCATGCACACCCACGCACACCCACACCCACGCTCATCCACACACACCCACACTCACCCACACTCACACACACTCACCCACACTCGCCCACACTCGCCCACGCACACCCACGCACACCCACACTCACCCACACTCACCCACACTCACCCACACTAACCCACACTCGCCCACACTCGCCCACTCACACTCGCCCACGCACACTCAAACTCGCCCACGCACACCCACACACACCCACACTCGCCCACACTCGCCCACGCACACTCACGCACACCCACGCACACCCACGCACACCCACACTCACCCACACACACCCACACACACCCACACTCACCCACGCACACTCACGCACACCCACACTCACCCACACTCGCCCACACTCACCCACGCACACTCATGCACACCCACGCACACCCACACCCACGCTCACCCACACACACCCACACTCACCCACACTCACACACACTCACCCACACTCGCCCACACTCGCCCACGCACACCCACGCACACCCACACTCACCTACACTCACCCACACTCACCCACACTCACCCACACTCGCCCACACTCGCCCACTCACACTCGCCCACGCACACTCAAACTCGCCCACGCACACCCACACACACCCACACTCGCCCACACTCGCCCACGCACACTCACGCACTCCCACGCACACCCACACTCACCCACACTCACACACACTCACCCACACTCGCCCACACTCGCCCACGCACACCCACGCACACCCACACTCACCCACACTCACCCACACTCACCCACACTAACCCACACTCGCCCACACTCGCCCACTCACACTCGCCCACGCACACTCAAACTCGCCCACGCACACCCACACACACCCACGCACACCCACACTCACCCACACACACCCACACACACCCACACTCACCCACGCACACTCACGCACACCCACACTCACCCACACTCGCCCACACTCACCCACGCACACTCATGCACACCCACGCACACCCACACCCACGCTCACCCACACACACCCACACTCACCCACACTCACACACACTCACCCACACTCGCCCACACTCGCCCACGCACACCCACGCACACCCACACTCACCCACACTCACCCACACTCACCCACACTCACCCACACTCGCCCACTCACACTCGCCCACGCACACTCAAACTCGCCCACGCACACCCACACACACCCACACTCGCCCACACTCGCCCACGCACACTCACGCACTCCCACGCACACCCACACTCACCCACACACACCCACACTCGCCCACACACACCCACACTCACCCACACTCACCCACACTCGCCCACGCACACCCACACACACACACCCACACTCGCCCACGCACACCCACGCACACCCACACTCGCCCACACACACCCACACTCACCCACACTCACCCACACTCGCCCATGCACACCCACGCACACCCACACTCACCCACACTCACCCACACTCACCCACACTAACCCACACTCGCCCACACTCGCCCACTCACACTCGCCCACGCACACTCAAACTCGCCCACGCACACCCACACACACCCACACTCGCCCACACTCGCCCACGCACACTCACGCACACCCACGCACACCCACACTCACCCACACACACCCACACACACCCACACTCACCCACGCACACTCACACACACCCACACTCACCCACACTCGCCCACACTCACCCACGCACACTCATGCACACCCACGCACACCCACACCCACGCTCACCCACACACACCCACACTCACCCACATTCACACACACTCACCCACACTCGCCCACACTCGCCCACGCACACCCACGCACACCCACACTCACCCACACTCACCCACACTCACCCACACTCACCCACACTCGCCCACACTCGCCCACTCACACTCGCCCACGCACACTCAAACACGCCCACGCACACCCACACACACCCACACTCGCCCACACTCACCCACGCACACTCACGCACTCCCACGCACACCCACACTCACCCACACACACCCACACTCGCCCACACACACCCACACTCACCCACACTCACTCACACTCGCCCACGCACACTCAAACTCGCCCACGCACACCCACACACACCCACACTCGCCCACACTCACCCACGCACACTCACGCACTCCCACGCACACCCACACTCACCCACACACACCCACACTCGCCCACACACACCCACACTCACCCACACTCACCCACACTCGCCCACGCACACCCACACACACACACCCACACTCGCCCACGCACACCCACGCACACCCACACTCGCCCACACACACCCACACTCACCCACGCACACTCACGCACTCCCACGCACACCCACACTCACCCACACACACCCACACTCACCCACGCTCACCTACACTCACCCACGCTCACCCACACTCACCCACACACACTCACGCACACTCACACTCACCCACACACACACACCCACACTCACCCACACCCACACTCGCCCACGCACACCCACACACACCCACACTCACACACACACACCCACACTCGCCCACACACACCCACACTCGCCCACACACACCCACACACACCCACACTCACCCACGCACACTCACGCACACCCACACTCACCCACACTCGCCCACACTCACCCACGCACACTCATGCACACCCACGCACACCCACACCCACGCTCATCCACACACACCCACACTCACCCACACTCACACACACTCACCCACACTCGCCCACACTCGCCCACGCACACCCACGCACACCCACACTCACCCACACTCACCCACACTCACCCACACTAACCCACACTCGCCCACACTCGCCCACTCACACTCGCCCACGCACACTCAAACTCGCCCACGCACACCCACACACACCCACACTCGCCCACACTCGCCCACGCACACTCACGCACACCCACGCACACCCACGCACACCCACACTCACCCACACACACCCACACACACCCACACTCACCCACGCACACTCACACACACCCACACTCACCCACACTCGCCCACACTCACCCACGCACACTCATGCACACCCACGCACACCCACACCCACGCTCACCCACACACACCCACACTCACCCACACTCACACACACTCACCCACACTCGCCCACACTCGCCCACGCACACCCACGCACACCCACACTCACCTACACTCACCCACACTCACCCACACTCACCCACACTCGCCCACACTCGCCCACTCACACACGCCCACGCACACACAAACTCGCCCACGCACACCCACACACACCCACACTCGCCCACACTCGCCCACGCACACTCACGCACTCCCACGCACACCCACACTCACCCACACACACCCACACTCGCCCACGCACACCCACACACACCCACACTCACCCACACTCACACACACCCAACTCACCCACACTCGCCCACACCCACACACACACTCACCCACACTCACCCACACCCACACACACCCACACTCACCCACACCCACACACACCCACACACACCCACACTCACCCACACACACCCACACACACACTCACCCACACACACACACACCCACACACACACACACTCACTCACACACACCCACACTCACCCACACACACCCACACTCACACACACCCACACTCACCCACACTCACCCACACTCACCCACACACACACACTCACCCACACACACACCCACACACACCCACACACACCCACACACACCCACACCCACGCACGCCCACACTCACCCACACACACACACACACACTCACGCACACCCACACACACTCACACACACACACCCACACTCACACTCACCCACACTCACCCACACTCACCCACACTCACCCACACACACACACTCACACACACCCACACTCACCCACACCCACGCTCGCCCACACACACCCACGCTCGCCCACGCACACCCACACCCACACACACTCACCCACACTCACCCACACTCACCCACACTCACACACACACCCACACACACACACACCCACACACACCCACACACACCCACGCACACCCACGCACACCCACACACACCCACACACACCCACACACACCCACACACACCCACACTCACCCACGCACACCCACACTCACCCACACTCACCCACACTCACCCACGCACACACACACCCACACACACACTCACTCACCCACACTCACACACACACACCCACACTCGCCCACACACACACTCACCCACACTCGCCCACACCCACACACACACTCACCCACACTCACCCACACACCCCCACACCCACACTCACTCACGCACACTCACACACACCCACACACACCCACACTCACCCACGCACACCCACACACACACTCACACACACTCACCCACACTCACACACACCCACACACACACTCACCCACACTCACACACACACTCACCCACACTCGCCCACGCTCACACACACCCACACACACCCACACTCACCCACACACACCCACACTCACTCACACCCACCCACACTCGCCCACACCCACACTCACCCACACACACCCACACTCACCCACGCTCACCCACACTCACCCACGCTCACCCACACTCACCCACACACACTCACGCACACTCACACTCACCCACACACACACACACACACCCACACTCACCCACACCCACACTCGCCCACGCACACCCACACACACCCACACTCACACACACACACCCACACTCGCCCACACACACCCACACTCGCCCACACACACCCACACACACCCACACTCACCCACGCACACTCACGCACACCCACACTCACCCACACTCGCCCACACTCACCCACGCACACTCATGCACACCCACGCACACCCACACCCACGCACACCCACACACACCCACACTCACCCACACTCACACACACACACCCACACTCGCCCACACTCGCCCACGCACACCCACGCACACCCACACTCACCCACACTCACCCACACTCACCCACACTCACCCACACTCGCCCACACTCGCCCACTCACACTCGCCCACGCACACTCAAACTCGCCCACGCACACCCACACACACCCCCACTCGCCCACACTCGCCCACGCACACTCACGCACACCCACGCACACCCACACTCACCCACACACACCCACACACACCCACACTCACCCACGCACACTCACGCACACCCACACTCACCCACACTCGCCCACACTCACCCACGCACACACATGCACACCCACGCACACCCACACCCACGCTCACCCACACACACCCACACTCACCCACACTCACACACACTCACCCACACTCGCCCACACTCGCCCACGCACACCCACGCACACCCACACTCACCCACACTCACCCACACTCACCCACACTCGCCCACTCACACTCGCCCACGCACACTCAAACTCGCCCACGCACACCCACACACACCCACACTCGCCCACACTCGCCCACGCACACTCACGCACTCCCACGCACACCCACACTCACCCACACACACCCACACTCGCCCACACACACCCACACTCACCCACACTCACCCACACTCGCCCACGCACACCCACACACACACACCCACACTCGCCCACGCACACCCACGCACACCCACACTCGCCCACACACACCCACACTCACCCACACTCACCCACACTCGCCCATGCACACCCACGCACACCCACACTCACCCACACTCACCCACACTCACCCACACTAACCCACACTCGCCCACACTCGCCCACTCACACTCGCCCACGCACACTCAAACTCGCCCACGCACACCCACACACACCCACACTCGCCCACACTCGCCCACGCACACTCACGCACACCCACGCACACCCACACTCACCCACACACACCCACACACACCCACACTCACCCACGCACACTCACGCACACCCACACTCACCCACACTCGCCCACACTCACCCACGCACACTCATGCACACCCACGCACACCCACACCCACGCTCACCCACACACACCCACACTCACCCACATTCACACACACTCACCCACACTCGCCCACACTCGCCCACGCACACCCACGCACACCCACACTCACCCACACTCACCCACACTCACCCACACTCACCCACACTCGCCCACACTCGCCCACGCACACCCGCCCACGCACACTCACACTCGCCCACGCACACCCACACACACCCACACTCGCCCACACTCACCCACGCACACTCACGCACTCCCACGCACACCCACACTCACCCACACACACCCACACTCGCCCACACACACCCACACTCACCCACACTCACCCACACTCGCCCACGCACACCCACACACACACACCCACACTCGCCCACGCACACCCACGCACACCCACACTCGCCCACACACACCCACACTCACCCACACTCACCCATACTCGCCCACGCACACCCACACACACACACACTCAAACTCGCCCACGCACACCCTCACTCGCCCACTCACACTCACCCACACTCACACTCGCCCACGCACACACAGTCACGACAACAACAACAATGACAACAACAACAACAGCAGCGCCACCGCCCCCGTGCTCTGTGTCGGCCGTAGAAGTGCGGCAAGGCGTTTGCCTACAAGCAGAACCTGAAGGTTCACGTGGCGCTCCACGCACAGCGCCCGCAGCTCTCCTGCAGCGTCTGTGGGCGTCCCTTCCTAACCAAGAGAGGCCTTCAGGAGCACATGTACACACACACAGGTACACACACACACGTGTACACACACAGGTACACACACACAGGTACACACACACACGTGTACACACACAGGTACACACACACAGGTACACACACACACACACGTGTATACACACACACACACAGGTACACACACACATGTACACACACACAGGTACACACACACAGGTACACACACACACACACAGGTACACACACACACGTGTACACACACACACGTGTACACACACACAGGTACACACACACACACGTGTACACAAACACAGGTACACACACACAAACACAGGTACACACACACAGGTACACACACACACACGTGTACACACACACAAACACAGGTACACACACACACAGGTACGCACACACACGTGTACACACACACAGGTACACACACACACGTGTACACACACAAACACAGGTACACACACACACACAGGTACACACACACACAGGTACACACACACATAGGCACACGGGCACGCGGGTACACGGGCACGCAGGTACACGGGCATGCGGGTACGTGGGTACACACGGGTAAACGCACACAGGTACTTAAAGTGTGTTACAGGCTACACGGGGGATCTTTGTCATTGTGCGTGTACA
>NW_022638994.1:0-182847 GCF_010993605.1 Petromyzon marinus | reverse complement strand
GTGTGTGTGTGACACTGTGTGTGTGACACTGTGTGTGACACTGTGTGTGTGTGACACTGTGTGTGACACTGTGTGTGTGTGACACTGTGTGTGTGTGTGACACTGTGTGTGTGACACTGTGTGTGTGTGTGACACTGTGTGTGTGACACTGTGTGTGTGTGACACTGTGTGTGTCACTGTGTGTGTGTGACACTGTGTGTGTGTGACACTGTTTGTGTGACACTGTGTGTGTGTGACACTGTGTGTGTGTGACACTGTGTGTGTCACTGTGTGTGTGTGACACTGTGTGTGTGACACTGTTTGTGTGACACTGTGTGTGTTTGACACTGTGTGTGTGACACTGTGTGTGTGACACTGTGTGTGTGTGTGTGTGACACTGTGTCTGTGTGTGTGTGACACTGTGTGTGTGTGACACTGTGTGTGTGACACTGTGTGTGTGTGACACTGTGTGTGTGTGACACTGTGTGTGTGTGACACTGTGTGTGTGTGTGACACTGTGTGTGACACTGTGTGTGACACTGTGTGTGTGACACTGTGTGTGTGTGTGACACTGTGTGTGTGTGTGACACTGTGTGTGTGACACTGTGTGTGTGTGACACTGTGTGTGTGACACTGTGTGTGTGTGTGACACTGTGTGTGTGAGACACTGTGTGTGTGACACTGTGTGTGTGTGTGTGACACTGTGTGTGTGTGTGTGACACTGTGTGTGTGTGTGACACTGTGTGTGTGTGACACTGTGTGTGTGTGTGTGTGACACTGTGTGTGTGTCACTGTGTGTGTCACTGTGTGTGTGACACTGTGTGTGTGTGTGTGACACTGTGTGTGTGTGTGTGACACTGTGTGTGTGTGTGTGTGACACTGTGTGTGTGTGTGTGACACTGTGTGTGTGTGTGTGACACTGTGTGTGTGTGACACACTGTGTGTCTGTACATGCAGGCACGAAGCCGCACCAGTGCCTCGAGTGTGCGATGGCGTTTGTAACCAAGGGGGAGTTGGTGCGGCACGGCCGCTACGTCCACACCGGCGAGAAGCCCTTCAAGTGCTCTGCATGCGAGTACACAAGTGTGGAGGTGCCTCCATCCCCCTCCCCCCTCCCTCCCCTCCCTCCCTCTCCTCCCTCCCTCCCTCCCTCCCTCCCTCCCTCCACCACCTCCCTCCCTCCCCCCCCCTCCCTCCACCACCTCCCTCCCTCCCTCCCCTCCCTCCCTCCCTCCCTCCACCACCTCCCTCCCTCCCTCCCTCCCCTCCCTCCCTCCCTCCCTCCCTCCCCTCCCTCCCTCCCTCCCCCCCTCCCCTCCCTCCCTCCCTCCCTCCCCCCCTCCCCTCCCGCCCTCCCTCCCTCCCTCCCTCCCCCCCTCCCTCCCCCCCCTCCCTCCCTCCCTCCCTCCCTCCCTCCCTCCCTCCCTCCCTCCCTCCCTCCCTCCCTCCCTCCCTCCCCCCTCCCTCCCTCCCTCCCTCCCTCCCCTCCCTCCCCTCCCTCCCCTCCCTCCCCTCCCTCCCTCCCTCCCTCCCTCCCCTCCCTCCCCTCCCTCCACCTCCTCCCTCCCTCCCCCCCTCCCTCCACCTCCTCCCTCCCTCCCCCCCTCCCTCCCTCCCTCCCTCCCCTCCCTCCCTCCCTCCCTCCCTCCCTCCCTCCCTCCCTCCCTCCCCCCCTCCCTCCCTCCCTCCCCTCCCTCCCTCCCTCCCTCCCTCCACCTCCTCCCTCCTTCCCTCCCTCCCCTCCCTCCCTCCCTCCCTCCCTCCCCTCCCTCCCTCCCTCCCTCCACCACCTCCCTCCCCTCCCTCCCTCCCTCCCTCCCTCCCTCCCTCCCTCCCTCCCTCCCTCCCTCCCTCCCTCCCTCCCTCCCTCCCCTCCCTCCCTCCCTCCCTCCCCCCCTCCCTCCCCTCCCTCCACCACCTCCCTCCCTCCCTCCCCTCCCTCCCTCCCCTCCCTCCCTCCCTCCCTGTTTTTTAAGAATATTTACTTGCTAGCTCCACGTGTTGGATCTGACGTCTGGACGTTGTTTAGAATGTTTGACTGCCGCTAGAAACTTCCGCGTGATGACGATGATCAGCCACTTTGACGAGCTGCTATCGTTCGCGATGTGCCGTGTCGCTTGTCTGACAAAAACGCAACGTAGCAGTTCAGTGGACCTTACTTGGGTAAAATACAAAATATGTTTTAGCCTCTTGGTCTCTGTGTATCTCTATGGGTTTCTGTGTATCTCTGTGGGTTTCTGTGGGTCTCTATTGGTCTCTATGGGTCTCTGCGTGTCTCTATGGGTCTCTATGTATCTCTATGGGTCTCTATGTATCTCTATGTATCTCTATGGGTCTCTGTGGGTCTCTATGTATCTCTGTGGGTCTCTGTGGGTCTCTTATGTATCTCTATGGGTCTCTGTATCTCTATGGATCTCTATATATCTCTGTGGGTCTCTATGTATCCCTATGGGTTTCTGTGGGTCTCTATGTATCTCTATGGGTCTCTGTATCTCTATGGATCTCTATGTATCTCTCTGGGTCTCTATGTATCCCTATGGGTTTCTGTGGGTCTCTATGTATTTCTATGGGTTTCTGTGGGTCTCTATGGGTCTCTATGGGTCTCTGTGGGTTTCTGTGTATCCCTATGGGTTTCTGTGGGTCTCTATGTATCTCTATGGGTTTCTGTGGGTCTCTATGTATCTCTATGGGTTTCTGTGGGTCTCTATGGGTCTCTATGTATCTCTGTGGGTCTCTGTGGGTCTCTGCGTGTCTCTATGGGTCTCTGTATCTCTATGGGTCTCTATGTATCTCTGTGGGTCTCTGTGGGTCTCTTATGTATCTCTATGGGTCTCTGTATCTCTATGGATCTCTATATATCTCTCTGGGTCTCTATGTATCCCTATGGGTTTCTGTGGGTCTCTATGTATCTCTATGGGTCTCTATCTCTATGGATCTCTACGTATCTCTCTGGGTCTCTATGTATCCCTATGGGTTTCTGTGGGTCTCTATGGATCTCTATGTGTCTCTGTGGGTCTCTATGGGTCTCTGCGTGTCTCTATGGGTCTCTGCATCTCTATGGATCTCTATATATCTCTGTGGGTCTCTGTGGGTCTCTTATGTATCTCTATGGGCCTCTGTATCTCTATGGATCTCTATGTATCTCTGTGGGTCTCTGTGGGTCTCTATGTATCTCTATGGGTCTCTGTATCTCTATGGGTCTCTATGTATCTCTGTGGGTCTCTGTGGGTCTCTATGTATCTCTATGGGTCTCTGTGGGTCTCTATGTATCTCTATGGGTCTCTGTATCTCTATGGGTCTCTGTATCTCTATGGGTCTCTATGTATCTCTATGGGTCTCTGTATCTCTATGGGTCTCTATGTATCTCTGTGGGTCTCTGTGGGTCTCTATGTATCTGTATGGGTCTATGTGGGTCTCTATGTATCTCTGAGTCTCTGCGTATCTCTATGGGTCTCTGTATCTCTATGGGTCTCTATGTATCCCTATGAGTCTCTGTGGGTCTCTATGTATCCCTATGAGTTTCGGGGTCTCTATGTATCTCTATGGGTCTCTGTGGGTCTCTATGTATCTCTATGGGTTTCTGTGGGTCTCTATGTATCTCTATGGGTCTCTGTATCTCTATGGATCTCTATATATCTCTATTGGTCTCTATGTATCCCTATGGATCTCCGTGGGTCTCTATGTATCTCTATGCGTCTTTGTGGGTCTCTATGTATCTCTATGGGTTTCTGTGGGTCTCTATGTATCTCTATGGGTCTCTGTATCTCTATGGATCTCTATATATCTCTATTGGTCTCTATGTATCCCTATGGATCTCTGTGGGTCTCTATGTATCTCTATGGGTCTCTGTGGGTCTCTATGTATCTCTATGGGTCTCTGTATCTCTATGGATCTCTATATATCTCTATGGGTCTCTATGTATCTCTATGGATCTCTGTGGGTCTCTATGTATCTCTATGGATCTCTGTGGGTCTCTATGTATCTCTATGGGTCCCTGTGGGTCTCTATGTATCTCTATGGGTTTCTGTGGGTCTCTATGTATCTCTATGGGTCTCTGTATCTCTATGGATCTCTATATATCTCTATGGGTCTCTATGTATCTCTATGGGTCTCTGTGGGTTTCTATGTATCTCTATGGGTCTCTGTGGGTCTCTGTGTATCTCTATGGGTTTCTGTGGGTCTCTATGTATCTCTATGGGTCTCTGTATCTCTATGGATCTCTATATATCTCTATGGGTCTCTATGTATCCCTATGGATCTCTGGTGGTCTCTATGTATCTCTATGGGTCTCTGTGGGTCTCTATTTATCTCTATGGGTCTCTGTATCTCTATGGATCTCTATATAGCTCTATGGGTCTCTATGTATCTCTATGGATATCTGTGGGTCTCTATGTATCTTTATGGGTCTCTGTGGGTCTCTATGTATCTCTATGGGTCTCTGTGGGTCTCTATGTATCTCTATGGGTTTCTGTGGGTCTTTATGTATCTCTATGGGTCTCTATGTATATCTATGGGTCTCAATGTATCTCTATGGGTCTCTGTATCTCTATTGATCTCTATATATCTCTATGGGTCTCTATGTATCTCTATGCGTCTCTATGTGTCTCTATGTATCTCTATGGGTTTCTGTGGGTCTCTGTATCTCTATGGATCTCTTTATCTCTATGCATCTCTATGTATCTCTATGGGTCTCTATGTATCCCTATGAGTTTCTATGTATCTCTGTCGGTCTCTATGTATCTCTATGGGTCTCTATGTATCTCTGTGGGTCTCTGTGGGTCTCTATGTATCTCTATGGGTCTCTGTGGGTCTCTATGTATCTCTATGGGTCTCTGTGGGTCTCTATGTATCTCTATGGGTCTCTGCGTATCTCTATGGGTCTCTTTATCTCTATGGATCTCTATGTATCTCTATGGGTCTCTATGTATCTCTATGGGTCTCTATGTGTCTCTATGTATCTCTATGTATCTCTATGGGTCTCTATATATCTTTATGGATCTCTATATATCTCTATGGGTCTCTGTTTATCCCTATGAGTCTCCATGTATTTCTATGGTTGTCCTTATCTCTATGTATCTCTATGTATATCTATCGGTCTCTTGTGTATCTCTATGGGTCTCTATTTATCTCTATGGATCTCTATGTATATCTATCGGTCTCTGTGTATCTCTATGGGTCTCTGTGGGTCTCTGTGTATCTCTATGGGTCTCTATTTATCTCTGTGGATCTCTATGTATATCTATCGGTCTCTATTTATCTCTATGGATCTCTATGTATATCTATCGGTCTCTGTGTATCTCTATGGGTCCCTGTGTGTCTCTATGTGTCTCTATGGGTCTCTATTTATCTCTGTGGATCTCTATGTATATCTATCGGTCTCTGTGTATCTCTATGGGTCTCTGTGGGGCTCTGTGTATCTCTATGGGTCTCTATTTATCTCTGTGGATCTCTATGTATATCTATCGGTCTCTATGTATCTCTATGGATCTCTGTGGGTCTCTATGTATCTCTATGGATCTCTGTGGGTCTCTATGTATCTCTATGGGTCCCTGTGGGTCTCTATGTATCTCTATGGGTTTCTGTGGGTCTCTATGTATCTCTATGGGTCTCTGTATCTCTATGGATCTCTATATATCTCTATGGGTCTCTATGTATCTCTATGGGTCTCTGTGGGTTTCTATGTATCTCTATGGGTCTCTGTGGGTCTCTGTGTATCTCTATGGGTTTCTGTGGGTCTCTATGTATCTCTATGGGTCTCTGTATCTCTATGGATCTCTATATATCTCTATGGGTCTCTATGTATCCCTATGGATCTCTGGTGGTCTCTATGTATCTCTATGGGTCTCTGTGGGTCTCTATTTATCTCTATGGGTCTCTGTATCTCTATGGATCTCTATATAGCTCTATGGGTCTCTATGTATCTCTATGGATATCTGTGGGTCTCTATGTATCTTTATGGGTCTCTGTGGGTCTCTATGTATCTCTATGGGTCTCTGTGGGTCTCTATGTATCTCTATGGGTTTCTGTGGGTCTTTATGTATCTCTATGGGTCTCTATGTATATCTATGGGTCTCTATGTATCTCTATGGGTCTCTGTATCTCTATTGATCTCTATATATCTCTATGGGTCTCTATGTATCTCTATGCGTCTCTATGTGTCTCTATGTATCTCTATGGGTTTCTGTGGGTCTCTGTATCTCTATGGATCTCTTTATCTCTATGCATCTCTATGTATCTCTATGGGTCTCTATGTATCCCTATGAGTTTCTATGTATCTCTGTCGGTCTCTATGTATCTCTATGGGTCTCTATGTATCTCTGTGGGTCTCTGTGGGTCTCTATGTATCTCTATGGGTCTCTGTGGGTCTCTATGTATCTCTATGGGTCTCTGTGGGTCTCTATGTATCTCTATGGGTCTCTGTGTATCTCTATGGGTCTCTTTATCTCTATGGATCTCTATGTATCTCTATGGGTCTCTATGTATCTCTATGGGTCTCTATGTGTCTCTATGTATCTCTATGTATCTCTATGGGTCTCTATATATCTTTATGGATCTCTATATATCTCTATGGGTCTCTGTTTATCCCTATGAGTCTCCATGTATTTCTATGGTTGTCCTTATCTCTATGTATCTCTATGTATATCTATCGGTCTCTTGTGTATCTCTATGGGTCTCTATTTATCTCTATGGATCTCTATGTATATCTATCGGTCTCTGTGTATCTCTATGGGTCTCTGTGGGTCTCTGTGTATCTCTATGGGTCTCTATTTATCTCTGTGGATCTCTATGTATATCTATCGGTCTCTATTTATCTCTATGGATCTCTATGTATATCTATCGGTCTCTGTGTATCTCTATGGGTCCCTGTGTGTCTCTATGTGTCTCTATGGGTCTCTATTTATCTCTGTGGATCTCTATGTATATCTATCGGTCTCTGTGTATCTCTATGGGTCTCTGTGGGGCTCTGTGTATCTCTATGGGTCTCTATTTATCTCTGTGGATCTCTATGTATATCTATCGGTCTCTGTGTATCTCTATGGGTTTCTGTGTGTGTCTCTATGGGTCTCTGTGGGTCTCTATGGGTCTCTGTGGGTCTCTATGTATCTCTATGGGTCTCTATTTATCTCTATGGGTCTCTGTGGGTCTCTGTGGGTCTCTATGGGTCTCTGTGGGTCTCTGTGTGTCTCTATGGGTCTATTTATCTCTGTGGATCTCTATGTATATCTATGTGTCTCTGTGTATCTCTATGGGTGCGGTGTGTAAACGTTAGGTTGGCCTTGGTGCTGGCCACCCACTACCCCCATGTCTTGTGTTGCTCGCTTACAGCACTAGCTCCAAGATTTCATTGAGGCCATAGGGTGCGATATTTGTATTTGTACCTGTGTGTACTGATATGCACCTGTAGTATGCTCTTGTGTGTACCTGTTTGTACTTGTAGCATGTGTGTGTGTGTACCTGTGTGCAGGCATACTGGCACCATGTGTACCATGTACCTGTACATATGCAACGGTGTGTGTATGTGTGTGTCTGTGTGTGTATGTATGTATGTGGGGAGCGATAGTGTAGCGGTTAGCGCGCTGCGCTATGAACCTGGCGACCCGGGTTCGATTCCCGCTCACGGCCAACACCAGTGACGATTATCTGAACCGGTCCCGGGCCTCCCCTAGGTCGACTCGGCCTCAAATGAGTACCTGGTGCGGTGTGTAAACATCGTCACTAGGGAGACAAAGGCGGTCGGGCGTGGTGCTGGCCACCCACCCCCTCGTGTACCGTTCCGGCCTTCATAGGTGCTCGCTAACAGCACTTGCCCCTACAGTCTGTTAAGGCTATATGGGGGATCTTTGTCTTTGTCTTTGTATGTATGTATGGCCTGGCACAAGCGTCGTGGTGACGTCACCGCCACTTAGTGGCGAATGGCGGTTGTTGTTGTTGTTGTTGTGTGTGTGTGTGTATCTGTATGTGTCCATGGCACCTGAGTCTGCCCCGTGACCTCCTGCCGACGGGCGTTCGACACTTCACGTGGCCTTAACGTGCACGTAGCCTGGCACAAGCGCCGTGGTGACGTCACCGCCACTTAGTGGCGAATGCCGGTTACTGTTGTTGTTGTAGTTGTTGTTGTGGTATGTTTGTGTACCTCTGCCTGGGTCAGCTCTCTAAATGTAACTCCCTTCCACGTACAGAGCCCCTTGTCCGAGATGATTTCCCGTACAGTCAACACCGCCACCACCACCCACCCCTGCTCGCTCACGCAGGGCCCTGAGCTGTTGACTGTGTGGTGTTGTTGTTGTTGTGGTTGTGTATGGTGGTGTCCCACACACAGTCAACACCACCACCACGCAGGGCCCTGAGCTGTTGACTGTGTGGTGGTGTTGTTGTTGTTGTTGTCTATGGTGGTGTCCCACACACAGTCAACACCGCCACCACCACCCACCCCTGCTAGCTCACGCAGGGCCCTGAGCTGTTGACTGTGTGGTGTTGTTGTTGTGTATGGTGGTGTCCCACACACAGTCAACACCGCCACCACCACCCACCCCTGCTCGCTCACGCAGGGCCCTGAGCTGTTGACTGTGTGGTGGTGTTGTTGTTGTTGTTGTCTATGGTGGTGTCCCACACACAGTCAACACCGTCACCACCACCCACCCCTGCTAGCTCACGCAGGGCCCTGAGCTGTTGACTGTGTGGTGTTGTTGTGGTTGTGTTTGTCTATGGTGGTGTGCCACACACAGTCAACACCGTCACCACCACCCACCCCTGCTCGCTCACGCAGGGCCCTGAGCTGTTGACTGTTTGGTGTTGTTGTTGTTGTTGTCTATGGTGGTGTCCCACACACAGTCAACACCGTCACCACCACCCACGCCTGCTAGCTCACGCAGGGCCCTGAGTTGTTGACTGTGTGGTGTCCCACACACAGTCAACACCACCACCACCCACCCCTGCTCGCTCACGCAGGGCCCTGAGCTGTTGACTGTTTGGTGTTGTTGTTGTTGTTGTCTATGGTGGTGTCCCACACACAGTCAACACCGTCACCACCACCCACGCCTGCTAGCTCACGCAGGGCCCTGAGTTGTTGACTGTGGTGTTGTTGTTGTCTATGGTGGTGTCCCACACACAGTCAACACCACCACCACGCAGGGCCCTGAGCTGTTGACTGTGTGGTGTTGTTGTTGTTGTTGTCTATGGTGGTGTCCCACACACAGTCAACACTGCCACCACCACCCACCCCTGCTCGCTCACGCAGGGCCCTGAGCTGTTGACTGTGTGGTGTTGTTGTTGTTGTCTATGGTGGTGTCCCACACACAGTCAACACCGCCACCACCCACCCCTGCTCGCTCACGCAGGGCCCTGAGCTGTTGACTGTTTGGTGTTGTTGTTGTTGTTGTCTATGGTGGTGTCCCACACACAGTCAACACCGCCACCACCACCCCACCCCTGCTAGCTCACTCAGGGCCCTGAGCTGTTGACTGTGCGGTGTCCCACACACAGTCAACACCACCACCACCCACCCCTGCTAGCTCACGCAGGGCCCTGAGCTGTTGACTGTGTGGTGTTGTTGTTGTTGTCTATGGTGGTGTCCCACACACAGTCAACACCGCCACCACCCACCCCTGCTAGCTCACGCAGGGCCCTGAGTTGTTGACTGTGTGGTGTTGTTGTTGTGGTTGTCTATGGTGGTGTCCCACACACAGTCAACACCGCCACCACCCACCCCTGCTCGCTCACGCAGGGCCCTGAGTTGTTGACTGTGTGGTGTTGTTGTTGTGGTTGTCTATGGTGGTGTCCCACACACAGTCAACACCGTCACCACCACCCACCCCTGCTAGCTCACGCGGGGCCCTGAGCTGTTGACTGTGTGGTGGTGTTGTTGTTGTTGTTGTCTATGGTGGTGTCCCACACACAGTCAACGCC
Organism: Petromyzon marinus; assembly: GCF_010993605.1. Lineage (NCBI taxonomy): Eukaryota > Metazoa > Chordata > Hyperoartia > Petromyzontiformes > Petromyzontidae > Petromyzon > Petromyzon marinus. Next base: position 172,962 of record NW_022638994.1, on the reverse strand, counting down.
ACCACCACCCACGCCTGCTAGCTCACGCAGGGGCCCTGAGCTGTTGACTGTGCAGTGTCCCACACAGTCAACAGCTCAAAGACAGCCGAGGTGGAACATCCGGAAAGCCAATTTCTTGGGGGACACAACTCAGCGACGCCCCGCTGGAGCACAGCTTCCCAACAAATATCACCGTCGGCAAAAAATGTCACCGCCGACGAAAGCGTGCAATCTCCTTCGGCTCTTTCGGCGAAGTCGCCACCCACGTAGAATGAGAATAAAAATAATAAATCGATAAAGTAACATAACGCGGTTTAACACGTAGGCTTTTGCGACCAATATTATTCATAATAACGGTTTTTGGGTTAGATCGCGTTTATTTATGAATGTGTCGTAACCCTCCACCACCCGAACACGGCCAATCAGCAAAAACAAAAGTGTCACGTTGACAAAAAGACACAAATAGTTCACTACTTTAGCCCACCGGTGTGTTGAAGAGTTAAACTGTAAATGTGGATTCACTCTTCAACACACCGGTGGGCTAAAGTAGTGAACTATTTTTGTCTTTTGTCAACGTGACACTTTTTTGCTGATTGGCCGTGTCGGGTGGTGGAGGGTTACGACACATTTATAAATAAACGCGATCTAACCCAAAAAACCTTTATTATGAACATAACGCGATAAAATATCTCACGAACGTTTCGGCCACAACGCGAGCGGCCTTCATCAGGTGAAGGGGACGCCGTGAGAATTTTATTGTTTTATGGAGACTAAGGGGCTCTAAGAAAAGCTGTCTCGGGTGTGGACCAATCAAATTCAAGGACAGTGCCAATATTATTATTATCAGAGTTGTCTTTTTTTGTGTTTGCATTTTGACTGCTTGTGTTGTGGTTATTGCAAACACGATGCCTTGAATAAAGGTGTCAGTTTTTGTGCCAGTTAAAAGGGTAAAACCTATTACTATATATTGTTTTATTTTATTATTTTATTTTATTATTTTATCATCATTCTACGTGCTGACTTTACCGAAACGTCGTGAGAATTTTATTGTTTTATTTTATTATTTTATTATCATTCTACGTGGTGACTTTACCGAAACGTCGTGAGAATTTTATTGTTTTATTTTATTGTTTTATTATCATTCTACGTGGTGGTGACTTTAGCGAAACGTCGTGAGAATTTTATTGTTTTATTTTATTGTTTTATTATCATTCTACGTGGTGGTGACTTTAGTGAAACGTCGTGAGAATTTTATTGTTTTATTTTATTATTTTATTATCATTCTACGTGGTGGTGACTTTACCGAAACGTCGTGAGAATTTTATTGTTTTATTTTATTATTTTATTATCATTCTACGTGGTGACTTTAGCGAAACGTCGTGAGAATTTTATTGTTTTATTTTATTATTTTATTGTCATTCTACGTGGTGGTGACTTTACCGAAACGTCGTGAGAATTTTATTGTGTTATTTTATTATTTTATTATCATTCTACGTGGTGGTGACTTTAGCGAAACGTCGTGAGAATTTCATTGTTTTATTTTTATTATTTTATTATCATTCTACGTGGTGACTTTACCGAAACGTCGTGAGAATTTTATTGTGTTATTTTATTATTTTATTATCATTCTACGTGGTAGCGACTTTACCGAAACGTCGTGAGAATTTTATTGTTTTATTTTATTGTTTTATTATCATTCTACGTGGTGGTGACTTTAGCGAAACGTCGTGAGAATTTTATTGTTTTATTTATTGTTTTATTATCATTCTACGTGGTGGTGACTTTACCGAAACGTCGTGAGAATTTCATTGTTTTATTTTTATTATTTCATTATCATTCTACGTGGTGACTTTACCGAAACGTCGTGAGAATTTTATTGTTTTATTTTATTATTTTATTATCATTCTACGTGGTGGTGACTTTACCGAAACGTCGTGAGAATTTTATTGTTTTATTTTATTATTTTATTATCATTCTACGTGGTGGTGACTTTACCGAAACGTCGTGAGAATTTTATAGTTTTATTTTATTATCATTCTATGTGGTGGTGACTTTACCGAAACGTCGTGAGAATTGTATAGTTTTATTTTATTGTTTTATTATCATTCTACGTGGTGGTGACTTTACCGAAACGTCGTGAGAATTTCATTGTTTTATTTTTATTATTTTATTATCATTCTACGTGGTGGTGACTTTACCGAAACGTCGTGAGAATTTTATAGTTTTATTTTATTATCATTCTATGTGGTGGTGACTTTACCGAAACGTCGTGAGAATTTTATAGTTTTATTTTATTGTTTTATTATCATTCTACGTGGTGGTGACTTTTACCGAAACGTCGTGAGAATTTCATTGTTTTATTTTTATTATTTTATTTTCATTCTACGTGGTGGTGACTTTACCGAAACGTCGTGAGAATTTTATTGTTTTATTTTATTATTTTATTATCATTCTACGTGGTGACTTTACCGAAACGTCGTGAGAATTTTATTGATTTATTTTATTATTTTATTATCATTCTACGTGGTGGTGACTTTACCGAAACGTCGTGAGAATTTTATTGTGTTATTTTATTATTTTATCATCATTCTACGTGGTAGCGACTTTACCGAAACGTCGTGAGAATTTTATTGTTTTATTTTTATTATTTTATCATCATTCTACGTGGTGACTTTACCGAAACGTCGTGAGAATTTTATAGTTTTATTTTATTATCATTCTATGTGGTGGTGACTTTACCGAAACGTCGTGAGAATTTTATTGTTTTATTTTATTATTTTATCATCATTCTACGTGGTGGTGACTTTACCGAAACGTCGTGAGAATTTCATTGTTTTATTTTTATTATTTCATTATCATTCTACGTGGTGGTGACTTTACCGAAACGTCGTGAGAATTTTATTGTGTTATTTTATTATTTTATCATCATTCTACGTGGTGGTGACTTTAGCGAAACGTCGTGAGAATTTTATTGTTTTATTTTATTATTTTATCATCATTCTACGTGGTGGTGACTTTACCGAAACGTCGTGAGAATTTTATTGTGTTATTTTATTATTTTATCATCATTCTACGTGGTGGTGACTTTACCGAAACGTCGTGAGAATTTTATTGTGTTATTTTATTATTTTATTATCATTCTACGTGGTGGTGACTTTACCGAAACGTCGTGAGAATTTTATTGTGTTATTTTATTATTTTATCATCATTCTACGTGGTGGTGACTTTAGCGAAACGTCGTGAGAATTTTATTGTTTTATTTATTGTTTTATTATCATTCTACATGGTGGTGACTTTAGCGAAACGTCGTGAGAATTTCATTGTTTTATTTTTATTATTTTATTATCATTCTACGTGGTGACTTTACCGAAACGTCGTGAGAATTTTATTGTTTTATTTTATTGTTTTATTATCATTCTACGTGGTGGTGACTTTACCGAAACGTCGTGAGAATTTCATTGTTTTATTTTTATTATTTCATTATCATTCTACGTGGTGACTTTACCGAAACGTCGTGAGAATTTCATTGTTTTATTTTTATTATTTCATTATCATTCTACGTGGTGGTGACTTTACCGAAACGTCGTGAGAATTTTATTGTGTTATTTTATTATTTTATTATCATTCTACGTGGTGGTGACTTTAGCGAAACGTCGTGAGAATTTTATTGTGTTATTTTATTATTTCATTATCATTCTACGTGGTGACTTTATCGAAACGTCGTGAGAATTTCAATGTTTTATTTTATTATTTTATTATCATTCTACGTGGTGGTGACTTTACCGAAACGTCGTGAGAATTTCATTGTGTTATTTTATTATTTTATCATCATTCTACGTGGTGGTGACTTTACCGAAACGTCGTGAGAATTTCATTGTGTTATTTTATTATTTTATCATCATTCTACGTGGTCGGTGACTTTTACCGAAAGAACCAAAGAAGATGCCGTCGGACGTCGGCGGCTCAAACACAAAACCGAGCCCTGCGGGAAAAAAAAACACCGCCGAGGCCAAATTTCGAGCTCGACATCCAGATGAACAACCGCAAGCTATACAGCGCCACCACCACCACCACCCTCCACCACCCCCACACAAACCTCGGGTGTGACCCTGGACAGGTCGCTCACCTTCCGGGAGCACCTGAGAACAACAGCAGGAACAACGTCATCTCCAAACTAGTCATGGGAGCCGGTGGCGCTATACCGTGCACTGGTCCTGGCCAAGGTCGTCACACGTGCACGTGCAGAAGAGTCGACGCACAGCGAAAAAGCCGGCCGTGTGCGATCCACCCCACTTCCCCCTTGCTCCCTGTCCGGGCAAACGTCACCCGGCCACCACGTGTCCGGAGACTCTTCAACAACCCAGAAAAAATATTGAAATATGATCCGCCAACGCCCCCACGCATCTGGCCGCTCCACAGGGGGACCTCTCGAGCCCACCCAAAGATGAGGACCCCCGCCCCCCCCCGCCGCCGCCGCCCCCCTCAAGAAAGCCGATTTGGAAAGACCCAGCCACTCGCTCGCTCGCTCGGTCGCCCACCCATCCACTCACTCACTTACCCACCCACTCACCCACCCACTCACCCACCTACCCACTCACTCACTCACCCACTCACTCACCCACTCACTCACCCACTCACTCACCCACCCACTCACTCACCCACCTACCCACTCACTCACCCAGCCACTCACTCACTCGCTCACCCACTCATTCACTCACCCACTCATTCACTCACCCACCCACTCACCCACTCCCTCACTCACTCACCCAGCCACTCACTCGCTCACCCACTCACTCATTCACTCACCCACCCACGCATCCACCCACCCACTCACTCACCCACCCACTCACCCACGCACCCATCCACTCACTCACCCAATCACCCACCCATCCACTCACTCACTCACCCACTCACCCACCTATCCACTCACTCACTCACCCAAACACTCACTCACTCACCCACCCACTCACTCACCCACCCACCCACTCACTCACTCACCCACCCATCCACCCACTCACTCACCTACCCACTCACTCACCCAGCCACTCACCCACCCACCCACTCACCCACCCACTCACCCACCCACTCACTCACCCACCCACCCACCTACCCACCCACTCACCCACCCACTCACTCACCCACCCACCTACTCACTCACCCACCCACTCACTCACCCACCCAATCACTCACCCACCCACTCACTCACCCACCCACTCACTCACCAACCTACCCACCTCAACACAAATCTCACCTGAACGCAAGAACGGGAGTCACCGGAACCTCTTTACTACCCCCACACAAAAGCAGCCCCCTAGTTTCAACCTCCCCAGGCAGGAGCGGTCCACCCTCAGCAGGTTCAGGACTGGTCACGGGCCAAGCCTCACTAACCTCCGCCGCTGGGGCAAATGAGCAAGCCCCAATTTGTGCCTCTGGGGTGGATAAAACCATGCACCACATCCTAGAAGTCTGCCCAATCCACAAACTCAGCACAGCAGGACCGGAAGCAACCGCTTGGCTTCGAGAGACTTTGCATTCGCTAAATAAATAAATAACATATTCTTAGTTTTTTTCGGTAAAGTCACGTTGAAGGGAAACAACAAAATAATAAAATATATATATTAAACAATAACAATTCTCACGACGTTTGTGTTATGGGAGGGGAGGGGGGTAGGGGAGGGGTGTAGGGGGAGGGGAGGGGGGAGGGTTCAGGGAGGGGGGGGAGTGTTGCATGGATGCTAGGAGATGGACGTGAAGCTGGGGGTGGGGGGAAGTGGGCGGGGCTGGAAGTGGGCGGGGCTGGGAGTGGGCGGGGCTGGAAGTGGGCGGGGCTGGAAGTGGGCGGGGCTGGAAGTTGGGCGGGCCAACAACGCCGATCAATCTTGATGGTTCTTTCGGTAAAAGTCACCGCGTAGAAGGGAGCTAACAAAATAATAACAAAATAATAAAATAACAACACGGCAAAATAATCTTCCCACGACGTTTCGGCCACAGCACGAGCAAGCCCGTCTTCAGGCGAACTGCCGGGAAAGACGGCGCTCCTGGCATTGGCAGACGGCCGAAACGTCGGGAGCATCTCATTTGATCGCGTTGTTTCGTTCTCATTATTTCATTATGATTATCATCATCATCATCATCATTTCCCTTCTTCTTACGTTGGCGGTGACTTTGAAAACCCGTGAAGGTGAATCCGTTGCGGCCGCGAAAGCTTCCAATCGGAACGCCGACGGAGCCAGCGGCGGCTGACACCTACCTAGCCTGTCTAACCCCGTTGATGTCCCCGTCCCCACACACACCCCCCCCCCCCCCTCACCACGGCACAGGTGAGCATGATGAAACGCCACATGAGGTCGCATACTGGCGAGCGTCCGTTCCAGTGCAGCGCGTGCAGCTACGCTAGCAAGGACGCCTACAGGCTCAAGCGGCACATGAGGACGCACTCCGGTACGCCGACCTCCCGCAGACCCGACCGGACGAGAACATCGGAACGTAAATACGCCCCGGGGGCGGGCGGAGGGGGTAGGTAGGGGGTAGGTAGGAGGAGGACTTCCATCCTCGCGGCCCCGCGCCCTCTCCCGACGAGCATTCGACAGCACGAAGCCTTGCGGGGATGCCAGCCAACGAAGCCTGCCCCGGAGATTCGTGAGCTCATCCGCCGCGCAAGAGGTGGCGGTGGCGTTTGTTCGGTGTCAAGCATCCGGCCTGTTTGCAGGGTCCGCTCTTGTTTTGAGGTTTTTTTTGCTAGGGTGTCGGCCGTTGCTCGCGATTCCATCGCCTGTCACGAGTTTATTTGTGAAGAGGAGGGAGGAGGAGGGAGGAGGAGGAGGGGGAGGAGGGGGAGGCATTGATTTTGCATTGACCACAATACCTGCGGGTCGGAATGCAAGCAAATAAACGTAAACTCTGATTATGTGTTTGGCACCGTCCTTGAAATTGATTGGTCCACACCCTAGCCTCGTCTCTCACATGGTGTTGGACCAGATGATGTTTTTTTTGTTTGCATTCCGACCGCAGGTATTGTGGTTCAATGCCAACATGACTCCTTGTCAAACAGAAAGGTGTCAGTTTTGTTGCCAGATGAAAGGGTAAAACACCAATTATCATACTCTTTGGTTCTATTCGGTAAAGTCATCACGTGGGTAAAAAATATAAAACAACAAAAATCACGACCACAACACAAGCGGCCTTCATCAGGTGAAGGGACCAGACTGTCTCGAAGACAGCGCTGGAGTGAACACAGAGCCAAGCTCAGACCACGGCCTTTAAGCTGTGTGAGAGGGATTAAGGTGCCTTGACAAAGGAATTAGCACAACCACTTGAAACTCCGGTCAAAACCATCACACTACCATATATAGCAGGCGTTACTAAAAAGATTTCCAAAATTCTAAACAAACACAAGATCCAGGTCCGGTTCAATACAGTACACAAAATTTCGTGATCTGATCCCATCCGCGAAGGATGTCATTCCTGACTTACAGTACCCCGGGGTTTACAAATTGAGTTGTAGCTGCGGTGATTGCTATATCGGGGAGACAAAGCGACATGTCTCTGACCGAATTCGCGAGCACAAATCAGATTTGAAACACGGCAGAACGAATTCTTCTGCTGTAGCTGATCACTGTTACAACGCTGTGGGTGATCACGATATACATTTTCTCCGATACCAAGGTTCTTTGCAAACCCACGGGTTTTTTTATCAGAGATTTGTTCACGAGGCAATTCAGATTTACAAACACAGACACAATTTCAACCGAGAAGATGGTTTCAATTTAAGCAACCATTGGAAAGATGTTCTAAATCTAACCAAACATTAAACTAATTTTCAATGGTACAGTATATTTTTTGCAGCACATGCGGGTGAATGTGCACCCGCATGTTCACCCTCTCTACACCTTTCATCATGCTACGTTCGCCGATCGAATGCTAATTTGTTATGCTAATTCCTTTGTCAAGGCACCTTAATTACTTTCACACAGCTTAAAGGTCGCGGTCTGAGCGTGGCTCTGTGTTTCACTCCAGCGCTGTCCTCGAGACAGGCCGGGATCCCTTCACCTGATGAAGGCCGCTTGTGTTGTGGCCGAAACGTCGTGAGAATTTTGTTGTTTTATTTTTTACCTACGTGGTGACTTTACCGAATAGAACCAAAGAGTATAGACATAGAGACCCATAGATACACATAGACCCATAGATACAGATAGGGACACATATATACACATAGAGACACATAGATACACATAGAGACACATAGGTAGACATAGACCCATAGATACACATAGAGACCCATAGATACATATAGAGCCACATAGATACACATAGAGACCCATAGAGACAGATAGAGACACATAGATGCATATAGACCCATAGAGATACACATAGAGACCCATAGAGATACACATAGAGACCCATAGAGATACACATGGAGACCCATAGATACACATAGAGACCCATAGATACACATAGAGAACCATAGAGACAGATAGAGACACATAGATACACATAGAGACCCATAGAGACAGATAGAGACACATAGATGCACATAGAGACCCATAGATACACATAGAGAACCGTAGAGACAGATAGAGATACATAGATACACATAGACCCATAGAGATACACATAGATATACATAGATACATAGAGACCCATAGATACACATAGACCCATAGATACACATAGAGACCCATAGATACACATAGAGAACCATAGAGACAGATAGAGATACATAGATACACATAGACCCATAGAGATACACATAGATACACATAGATACATAGAGACCCATAGATACACATAGACCCATAGATACACATAGAGACCCATAGATACACATAGAGAACCATAGAGACAGATAGAGATACATAGATACACATAGACCCATAGAGATACACATAGATACACATAGACCCATGGATAGACATAGAGACCCATAGAGACCCATAGATACACATAGAGACCCATAGATTCAGATAGAGACCCATAGATACACATAGATACACATAGACCCATGGATACACATAGAGACCCATAGAGACCTATAGATACACATAGAGACCCATAGAGACCCATAGATACACATAGAGACCCATAGATACACATATAGACCCATAGAGATACACATAGAGACCCATAGATACACATAGAGACCCGTAGATACACATAGAGACCCATAGATACACACAGAGAGACCCATAGATACACATAGAGACCCATAGATACACATAGAGACCCATAGAGATACACATAGAGACTCATAGATACACATAGAGACCCATAGAGATACATGTAGAGACCGATCGACTAAACTATGTTTATCTTACCGGATGTAAGGTCGCAGTATACTAATACCGTGTAGCTCTGCTTCAGATGAGCAGACTTGCCATCACCACAGTGATAGCAGGTGATCCAAGTGGCTGATGTCATCATCATCATCACGTGGAACTTCATATCAGAAAAATAATCTCATTCTCTCTCTTTCCATCTCCTCTCTCCGCCTGTCTCTCCCTCTCTGTTTCTGTGTCTCTCTGTATCTGTGTGACTGTCTCTTTATTTCTGTGTCTCTGTCTCTCTCCATCTCTGTCTCTCTGTGTCCCTGTCGTTGTGTGTGTCCCTCTCTTTCTGTGCCTGTCTCTCACCGTCTCTCACTGTCTCTGTGTGTCTCTCTTTTTCCGTGTCTCTCTCTTCGTCTCTCTCTCTGTCCATCTCCCTGTCTCTCTCTCTGTCTCTCTGTCTGTCTCTCTCACTGTTTCTCTCACCGTCTCTCTCTGTCTGTCTGTCTCCGTCTCTCTGTCTTTCTGTTTCTCTCTCTGTCTCTCTGTGTGTCTCTCCATCTCACCCTATCTCTATGTCTCTGTGTCTCTCCTTCTGTCTCTCTGTCTCACCCTGTCTCTCTGTGTGTCTCTCTGTGTGTCTCTCCATCTCAACCTATCTCTATGTCTCTGTGTCTCTCCTTCTGTCTCTCTGTCTCACCCTGTCTCTCTGTGTGTCTCTCCATCTCAACCTATCTCTATGTCTCTGTGTCTCTCCTTCTGTCTCTCTTTCTCTGTCTGTCTCTCTCTGTCTCCGTCTCTGTGTCTCTGTCTTTCTGTCTCTCTGTGTATCTCTGTCTGACTCTCTCTCTGTCTATCTCCCTGTCTCTCTCTCTTTGTCTCTCTCTCTCTGTCTCTCTGTCTTTCTGTCTCTCTCTCTGTCTGTCTCTCTGTCTGTCTCTCCAGCTCACCCTATCTCTATGTCTCTGTGTCTCTCCTTCTGTCTCTCTTTCTCTGTGTCTGTCTCTCTCTGTCTCTGTCTCTCTGTGTCTCTCTGTCTGACTCTCTCTGTCTATCTCCCTGTCTCTCTCACCCTATCTCTATGTCTCTGTGTCTCTATTTGTCTGTCTCTCTGTCTCTCTTTATCTGTCTCTCTCTGTCTCCGTCTCTGTGTCTCTGTCTTTCTGTCTCTCTGTGTCTCTCTGCCTGACTCTCTCTCTGTCTATCTCCCTGTCTCTCTCTGTCTGTCTCTCTCTCCGTCTCTCTGTCTTTCTGTCTCTCTCTCTGTCTCTCTGTGTGTCTCTCCATCTCACCCTATCTCTACGTCTCTGTGTCTCTCCTTGTGTCTCTCTGTCTCACCCTGTCTCTCTCTGTGTCTCTCTCTCTGTCTCTCTGTCTGTCTCCCTGTCTCTCTCTCTCTCTGTCTCTGTGTGTCTCTCCATCTCACCCTATCTCTACGTCTCTGTGTCTCTCCTTGTGTCTCTCTGTCTCACCCTGTCTCTCTCTGTCTCTCTCTCTCTCTGTCTTTCTGTCTGTCTCCCTGTCTCTCTCTCTCTCTGTGTCTCTGTGTGTCTCTCCATCTCACCCTATCTCTACGTCTCTGTGTCTCTCCTTGTGTCTCTCTGTCTCACCCTGTCTCTCTCTGTCTCTCTCTCTCTCTGTCTCTCTGTCTGTCTCCCTGTCTCTCTCTCTCTCTCTGTGTCTCTGTGTGTCTCTCCATCTCACCCTATCTCTACGTCTCTGTGTCTCTCCTTGTGTCTCTCTGTCTCACCCTGTCTCTCTGTGTGTCTCTCTCTCTGTCTCTCTGTCTGTCTCCCTGTCTCTCTCTCTCTCTCTGTCTCTCTGTGTGTCTCTCCATCTCACCCTATCTCTCCGTCTCTGTGTCTCTCCTTGTGTCTCTCCTTGTGTCTCTCTGTCTCACCCTGTCTCTCTCTGTGTCTCTCTCTCTGTCTCTCTGTCTGTCTCCCTGTCTCTCTCTCTGTCTCTCTGTGTGTCTCTCCATCTCACCCTATCTCTCCGTCTCTGTGTCTCTCCTTGTGTCTCTCTGTCTCACCCTGTCTCTCTGTGTCTCTCTCTGTCTCTCTGTCTGTCTCCCTGTCTCTCTCTCTGTGTCTCTCTGTGTGTCTCTCCATCTCACCCTATCTCTCCGTCTCTGTGTCTCTCCTTGTGTCTCTCCCTGTCTCACCCTGTCTCTCTCTGTGTGTCTCTCTCTGTCTTTCTGTCTGTCTCCCTGTCTCTCTCTCTGTCTCTCTGTGTGTCTCTCCATCTCACCCTATCTCTACGTCTCTGTGTCTCTCCTTCTGTCTCTCTGTCTCACCCTGTCTCTCTCTGTGTCTCTCTCTCTGTCTCTCTGTCTGTCTCCCTGTCTCTCTCTCTCTGTCTCTCTGTGTGTCTCTCCATCTCACCCTATCTCTCCGTCTCTGTGTCTCTCCTTGTGTCTCTCTGTCTCACCCTGTCTCTCTGTGTCTCTCTCTCTGTCTCTCTGTCTGTCTCCCTGTCTCTCTCTCTCTCTGTCTCTCTGTGTGTCTCTCCATCTCACCCTATCTCTCCGTCTCTGTGTCTCTCCTTGTGTCTGTCTGTCTCACCCTGTCTCTCTGTGTCTCTCTCTCTGTCTCTCTGTCTGTCTCCCTCTCTCTCTCTCTCTCTGTCTCTCTGTGTGTCTCTCCATCTCACCCTATCTCTCCGTCTCTGTGTCTCTCCTTGTGTCTCTCTGTCTCACCCTGTCTCTCTGTGTCTCTCTCTCTCTGTCTCTCTGTCTGTCTTTCTGTCTCTCTCTCTATGTCTCTCTGTGTGTCTCTCCATCTCACCCTATCTCTCCGTCTCTGTGTCTCTCCTTGTGTCTCTCTATCTCACCCTGTCTCTCTCTGTCTCTCTGTCTGTCTCCCTGTCTCTCTCTCTCTGTCTCTCAGTCTGTCTCTCCATCTCACCCTATCTCTCCGTCTCTGTGTCTCTCCTTGTGTCTCTCCCTGTCTCACCCTGTCTCTCTCTGTGTCTCTCTCTCTGTCTCTCTGTCTGTCTCCCTGTCTCTCTCTCTCTGTCTCTCTGAGTGTCTCTCCATCTCACCCTATCTCTATGTCTCTGTGTCTCTCCTGTCTCTCTGTCTCTCTTTCTCTGTGTCTGTCTCTCTCTCTGTCTCTGTGTCTCTGTCTTTCTGTCTCTCTGTGTCTCTGTCTGACTCTCTCTCTGTCTATCTCCCTGTCTCTCTCTTTGTCTGTCTCTGTCTCTCTCTGTCTATCTGTCTCTCCGTCTCTCTGTCTCTCTGTCTCTCTCTCTCTCTGTCTCTCTGTGTGTCTCTCCATCTCAACCGATCTCTATGTCTCTGTGTCTCTCCTTCTGTCTCTCTGTCTCACCCTGTCTCACCCTGTCTCTCTCTCTCTGTCTCTCTGTGTGTCTCTCCATCTCAACCGATCTCTATGTCTCTGTGTCTCTCCTTCTGTCTCTCTGTCTCTCTGTCTCTCTTTCTCTGTGTCTGTCTCTCTCTGTCTCCACCTCTGTGTCTCTGTCTTTCTGTCTCTCTGTGTCTCTCTGTCTGACTCTCTGTCTGTCTCCCTGTCTCTCTCTCTCTGTCTCTCTGTCTGTCTTTCTGTCTCTCTCTATGTCTCTCTGTCTGTCTCTCCATCTCACCCTATCTCTACGTCTCTGTGTCTCTCCTTGTGTCTCTCTGTCTCACCCTGTCTCTCTCTCTGTGTCTCTCTCTCTCTGTCTGTCTCCTTGTCTCTCTCTCTCTGTCTCTCTGTGTGTCTCTCCATCTCACCCTATCTCTACGTCTCTGTGTCTCTCCTTGTGTCTCTCCCTGTCTCACCCTGTCTCTCTCTGTGTCTCTCTCTGTCTCTCTGTCTGTCTCTCTCACTGTCTCTCTCACCGTCTCTCTCTGTCTGTCTGTCTCTCTCTCTCTGTCTCTCTCTCCCTCTCTCTCTCTGTCTATCTCCCTGTCTCTCTCTCTGTCTCTCTGTCTGTCTCTCTCACTGTCTCTCTCACCGTCTCTCTCTGTCTGTCTCTCTCTCCCTGTCTCTCTGTCTATCTCCCTGTCTCTCTCTGTCTGTCTCTCTCCATCTCTCTGTCTCCCTGTCTCTCTCTCTGTCTCTCTGTGTGTCTCTCCATCACACCCTATCTCTACGTCTCTGTGTCTCTCCTTGTGTCTCTCCCTGTCTCACCCTGTCTCTCTCTGTGTCTCTCTCTGTCTCTCTGTCTGTCTTTCTGTCTCTCTCTCTCTGTCTCTCTGTGTGTCTCTCCATCTCACCCTATCTCTCCGTCTCTGTGTCTCTCCTTGTGTCTCTCTGTCTCACCCTGTCTCTCTCTGTGTCTCTCTCTGTCTCTCTGTCTGTCTTTCTGTCTCTCTCTCTGTCTCTCTGTGTGTCTCTCCATCTCACCCTATCTCTATGTCTCTGTGTCTCTCCTGTCTCTCTGTCTCTCTTTCTCTGTGTCTGTCTCTCTCTCTCTCTCTGTCTCTCTGTGTGTCTCTCCATCTCACCCTATCTCTCTGTCTCTGTGTCTCACCTTGTGTCTCTCCCTGTCTCACCCTGTCTCTCTCTCTGTGTCTCTCTCTCTGTCTCTCTGTCTGTCTCCCTGTCTCTCTCTCTCTGTGTCTCTGTGTGTCTCTCCATCTCACCCTATCTCTCCGTCTCTGTGTCTCTCCTTGTGTCTGTCTGTCTCACCCTGTCTCTCTGTGTCTCTCTCTCTGTCTCTCTGTCTGTCTCCCTCTCTCTCTCTCTCTCTGTCTCTCTGTGTGTCTCTCCATCTCACCCTATCTCTCCGTCTCTGTGTCTCTCCTTGTGTCTCTCTGTCTCACCCTGTCTCTCTGTGTCTCTCTCTCTCTGTCTCTCTGTCTGTCTTTCTGTCTCTCTCTCTATGTCTCTCTGTGTGTCTCTCCATCTCACCCTATCTCTACGTCTCTGTGTCTCTCCTTGTGTCTCTCTATCTCACCCTGTCTCTCTCTGTCTCTCTGTCTGTCTCCCTGTCTCTCTCTCTCTGTCTCTCTGTGTGTCTCTCCATCTCACCCTATCTCTCCGTCTCTGTGTCTCTCCTTGTGTCTCTCCCTGTCTCACCCTGTCTCTCTCTGTGTCTCTCTCTCTGTCTCTCTGTCTGTCTCCCTGTCTCTCTCTCTCTGTCTCTGTCTCTCTGTGTGTCTCTCCATCTCACCCTATCTCTATGTCTCTGTGTCTCTCCTGTCTCTCTGTCTCTCTTTCTCTGTGTCTGTCTCTCTCTCTGTCTCTGTGTCTCTGTCTTTCTGTCTCTCTGTGTCTCTGTCTGACTCTCTCTCTGTCTATCTCCCTGTCTCTCTCTTTGTCTGTCTCTGTCTCTCTCTGTCTATCTGTCTCTCCGTCTCTCTGTCTCTCTGTCTCTCTCTCTCTCTGTCTCTCTGTGTGTCTCTCCATCTCAACCGATCTCTATGTCTCTGTGTCTCTCCTTCTGTCTCTCTGTCTCACCCTGTCTCACCCTGTCTCTCTCTCTCTGTCTCTCTGTGTGTCTCTCCATCTCAACCGATCTCTATGTCTCTGTGTCTCTCCTTCTGTCTCTCTGTCTCTCTGTCTCTCTTTCTCTGTGTCTGTCTCTCTCTGTCTCCACCTCTGTGTCTCTGTCTTTCTGTCTCTCTGTGTCTCTCTGTCTGACTCTCTGTCTGTCTCCCTGTCTCTCTCTCTCTGTCTCTCTGTCTGTCTTTCTGTCTCTCTCTATGTCTCTCTGTCTGTCTCTCCATCTCACCCTATCTCTACGTCTCTGTGTCTCTCCTTGTGTCTCTCTGTCTCACCCTGTCTCTCTCTCTGTGTGTCTCTCTCTCTGTCTGTCTCCTTGTCTCTCTCTCTCTGTCTCTCTGTGTGTCTCTCCATCTCACCCTATCTCTACGTCTCTGTGTCTCTCCTTGTGTCTCTCCCTGTCTCACCCTGTCTCTCTCTGTGTCTCTCTCTGTCTCTCTGTCTGTCTCTCTCACTGTCTCTCTCACCGTCCTCTCTCTGTCTGTCTGTCTCTCTCTCTCTGTCTCTCTCTCCCTCTCTCTCTCTGTCTATCTCCCTGTCTCTCTCTCTGTCTCTCTGTCTGTCTCTCTCACTGTCTCTCTCACCGTCTCTCTCTGTCTGTCTCTCTCTCCCTGTCTCTCTGTCTATCTCCCTGTCTCTCTCTGTCTGTCTCTCTCCATCTCTCTGTCTCCCTGTCTCTCTCTCTGTCTCTCTGTGTGTCTCTCCATCACACCCTATCTCTACGTCTCTGTGTCTCTCCTTGTGTCTCTCCCTGTCTCACCCTGTCTCTCTCTGTGTCTCTCTCTGTCTCTCTGTCTGTCTTTCTGTCTCTCTCTGTCTCTCTGTCTGTCTTTCTGTCTCTCTCTCTCTGTCTCTCTGTGTGTCTCTCCATCTCACCCTATCTCTCCGTCTCTGTGTCTCTCCTTGTGTCTCTCTGTCTCACCCTGTCTCTCTCTGTGTCTCTCTCTGTCTCTCTGTCTGTCTTTCTGTCTCTCTCTCTGTCTCTCTGTGTGTCTCTCCATCTCACCCTATCTCTATGTCTCTGTGTCTCTCCTGTCTCTCTGTCTCTCTTTCTCTGTGTCTGTCTCTCTCTCTCTCTCTGTCTCTCTGTGTGTCTCTCCATCTCACCCTATCTCTCTGTCTCTGTGTCTCACCTTGTGTCTCTCCCTGTCTCACCCTGTCTCTCTCTCTGTGTCTCTCTCTCTGTCTCTCTGTCTGTCTCCCTGTCTCTCTCTCTCTGTGTCTCTGTGTGTCTCTCCATCTCACCCTATCTCTCCGTCTCTGTGTCTCACCTTGTGTCTCTCCCTGTCTCACCCTGTCTCTCTCTGTGTCTCTCTCTGTCTCTCTGTCTGTCTCTCTCACTGTCTCTCTCTCTGTCTCTCTGTCTGTCTCTCTCTCTGTCTCTCTGTCTGTCTCTCTCTCTGTCTCTCTGTCTGTCTCTCTCACTGTCTCTCTCACCGTCTCTCTCTGTCTGTCTGTCTCTCTCTCTCTGTCTCTCTCTCCCTCTCTCTCTCTGTCTATCTCCCTGTCTCTCTCTCTGTCTCTCTGTCTGTCTCTCTCACTGTCTCTCTCACCGTCTCTCTCTGTCTGTCTCTCTCTCCCTGTCTCTCTCTCTGTCTATCTCCCTGTCTCTCTCTCTCTGTCTATCTCCCTGTCTCTCTCTGTCTGTCTCTCTCCATCTCTCTGTCTTTCTGTTTCTCTCTCTGTCTCTCTGTGTGTCTCTCCATCTCACCCTATCTCTCCGTCTCTGTGTCTCTCCCTGTCTCACCCTGTCTCACCCTGTCTCTCTCTGTGTCTCTCTCTCTGTCTCTCTCTCTCTTTCTCTGTCTCTCTGTGTGTCTATCCATCTCACCCTATCTCTCCGTCTCTGTGTCTCTCCTTGTGTCTCACCCTGTCTCTCTCTCTGTGTCTCTCTCTCTCTCTCTGTCTCTCTCTGTCTCTCTCTCTGTCTGTGTCTCTCTGTCTCCAGGGGAGAAGCCGTACGAGTGCCCGGTGTGCCGGGCGCGGTTCACCCAGAAGAGCTCCATGAAATCCCACGTGCAGCAGAAGCACACGGAGGAGGGGGCCACTCCACGCTTCTCTTGCCCGCACTGCGACGCTGTCACAGCACGCAAGAGTGACCTGGGTAAGAGGTGGGGGGGGTGGGTGGGTGGGTGGGGGGGTGGGGGGGTGGGTGGGGGGGGGGGCTAGTGGGAGCCAGGGGGGGAGGGGGAGATGGTGGTGGGGTGATGGAGAGGCTCATCACTGATGGAGCCACTCAGTGGCTCAACCTCGCCCATCCATCAACGGCAGCCACTCGCCCAAACCAACTCGCTCACCCGCCCAAGCACCCACTGACCCAGCCAGTCACTCATCCACCCACTCACTCATCCCACCCACTCACTCATCCACCCACTCACTCATCCACCCACTCACCCATCCACCCACTCACTCATCCACCCACTCACTCATCCACCCACTCACTCATCCACCCACTCACTCATCCACCCACTCACCCATCCACCCACTCACTCATCCACCCACTCACTCATCTATCCACTCACCAACCCACCCAACCCACCCACCAACTCACTTACTCATCCACCCACTCACTCAACCACTCACACCCACTCACCCACTCACCCAACCACCCACTCACCCACCAAATAACCCACCCAATCACCCACCCAGCCATTCTCCCACCCACCCACTTACACACTCACTCACGAACCCATTCACTTAGCCACTCACTCACTCAACCACTCACTCACCAACTCACGCACCAACCTACCCACCCACTCACCCACTCACCCACCCACTCACCCACTCACCTACCCACTCACTCACCCACGCACTCACTCACCCACTCACTCACTCACCCACCCACTCACTCACCCACTCACTCACTCACTCACCCACCCACCCACCCACTCACCCACCCACTCACCCACCCACTCACTCACTCACTCACCCACTCACCCACCCACTCACCCACCAACTCACTCACCCACGCACTCACTCATCCACTCACTCAACCACTCACTCACCAACTCACCCACCCACCCACTCACCTACCCACCCACTCACCCACTCACTCACTCACCCACCCACCCACTCACCCACTCACCCACCTACCCACCCACCCACCCACCCACTCACCCACCCACCTACCCACCCACCTACCCACCCACCCACCCGCTCACCCACCCACCCACCTACCCACCCACTCACCCACCCACCCACTCACCCACCCACCTACCCACCCACCCACCCAACCACCTACCCATCCACTCACCCACTCACCCACTCACCCACCCACTCACCCACCCACTCACTCACCCACGCACTCACTCACCCACTCACTCACCCACTCACCCACCCACTCACTCACTCACCCACTCACCCACTCACTCACCCACCCACCTACCCACCCACCTACCCACCCACTCACCCATCCACTCACTCAACCACCCACTCACCAACTCACCCACCCACCCACCCACCCACCTACCCACCCACACACCCACCCACCCACTCACCCACTCACCCACTCACTCACCCACCCACCCACTCACTCACCCACCCACTCACTCACCCACTCACTCACTCACCCACTCACTCACCCACTCACCTACCCACCCACTCACCCACTCACTCAATCACCCACTCACCCACTCACCCAAACACCTACCCACCCACCTACCCACCCACTCACTCAACCACCCACTCACCAACTCACCCACTCACTCACCAACTCACCCACCTACCCACCTACCCACCCACTCACCCACCAACTCACCTACCCACCCACTCACTCAACCACCCACTCACCAACTCACCCACTCACTCACCCACTCACCCACTCACTCACCCACTCACCCACCCACCCACCTACCCACCCACCCACTCACCCACCCACTCACCCACCTACCCACCCACTCACCCATCCACTCACTCAACCACCCACTCACCAACTCACCCACCTACCCACCCACCCACCTACCCACCCACACACCCACCCACCCACTCACCCACTCACCCACTCACTCACCCACCCACCCACTCACTCACACACCCACTCACTCACCCACCCACTCACTCACCCACTCACTCACTCACCCACTCACTCACCCACTCACCTACCCACCCACTCACCCACTCACTCAATCACCCACTCACCCACTCACCCACACACCTACCCCCCCACCTACCCACCCACACACACAACCACCCACTCACCAACTCACCCACTCACTCACCAACTCACCCACCTACCCACCTACCCACCCACTCACCCACCAACTCACCTACCCACCCACTCACTCAACCACCCACTCACCCACTCACCCACTCACTCACCCACTCACCCACTCACTCACCCACTCACCCACCCACTCACCCACCCACCCACCTACCCACCCACCCACTCACCCACCCACTCACCCACCTACCCACCCACCCACCCGCTCACCCACCCACCCACCCACCTACCCACCCACTCACCCACCCACCCACTCACCCACCCACCTACCCACCCACCCAACCACCTACCCATCCACTCACCCACTCACCCACTCACCCACCCACTCACCCACCCACTCACTCACCCACGCACTCACTCACCCACTCACTCACCCACCCACTCACCCACCCACTCACTCACTCACCCACTCACCCACTCACTCACCCACCCACCTACCCACCCACCTACCCACCCACTCACCCATCCACTCACTCAACCACCCACTCACCAACTCACCCACCTACCCACCCACCCACCTACCCACCCACACACCCACCCACCCACTCACCCACTCACCCACTCACTCACCCACCCACCCACTCACTCACCCACCCACTCACTCACTCACCCACTCACTCACCCACTCACCTACCCACCCACTCACCCACTCACTCAATCACCCACTCACCCACTCACCCACACACCAACCCACCCACCAACCCACCCACTCACTCAACCACCCACTCACCAACTCACCCACTCACTCACCAACTCACCCACCTACCCACCTACCCACCCACTCACCCACCAACTCACCTACCCACCCACTCACTCAACCACCCACTCACCAACTCACCCACTCACTCACCCACTCACCCACTCACTCACCCACTCACCCACCCACCCACCTACCCACCCACCCACTCACCCACCCACTCACCCACCTACCCACCCACTCACCCATCCACTCACTCACCCACCCACTCACCAACTCACCCACCTACCCACCCACCCACCTACCCACCCACACACCCACCCACCCACTCACCCACTCACCCACTCACTCACCCACCCACCCACTCACTCACCCACCCACTCACTCACCCACTCACTCACTCACCCACTCACCCACTCACCTACCCACCCACTCACCCACTCACTCAATCACCCACTCACCCATTCACCCACACACCTACCCACCCACCTACCCACCCACTCACTCAACCACCCACTCACCAACTCACCCACTCACTCACCCACTCACCCACTCACTCACCCACTCACCCACCCACCCACCTACCCACCCACCCACTCACCCACCCACTCACCCACCTACCCACCCACCCACCCACCAACTCACTCGGAGTTTCCTGTTGGCTCAGCTCTTCCTTTGTGTGCCCGCCCCCACCCCCCCCCTCTCTCACCCCCATGCCCCCCCCCCCCTCTCTCACCCCCATGCCCCCCCCCCCGCCCCCCCACCCCCA
This sequence comes from Petromyzon marinus, assembly GCF_010993605.1. Classification (NCBI taxonomy): domain Eukaryota; kingdom Metazoa; phylum Chordata; class Hyperoartia; order Petromyzontiformes; family Petromyzontidae; genus Petromyzon; species Petromyzon marinus. Next base: position 152,585 of record NW_022638994.1, on the reverse strand, counting down.
GGCGTGCATCTGCGCAAGCAACATGCGCTGGTGCGTCGTGGACTGCGCTGCCGCTACTGCACGGCCACCTTCCACGAGCACTTTGCCCTGATGCAGCACCAGCGCTGCCACCACCACGAGAAGCACTTCAAGTGCGACCGCTGCCAGTACGCCTGTACACAGGTACACACATACACATACACATACAGGTACACACATACACATACATACACACACATACAGGTACACACAGAGACACACACACAGGTACATACACATACACACACACACACACAGGTACATACACACACACAGGTACATACACACACACATACACACATACACATACAGGTACATACACACATACACACATACACATACACATACAGGTACATACACACACACAGGTACACATACACACACATACACCTACACACACATACAGGTACACACACACAGGTACACACTTTGCCCTGATGCAGCACCAGCGCTGCCACCACCACGAGAAGCACTTCAAGTGCGACCGCTGCCAGTACGCCTGTACACAGGTACACACACACATACATACAGGTACACACATACACATACACACATACATACACACACATACAGGTACACACACACACAGAGACACACACACAGGTACATACACATACACACACACATACACAGGTACATACACACACACAGGTACATACACACACAGGTACACACACACAGGTACATACACACACACAGGTACATACACACACACATACATACACACACACACAGGTACATACACACAGGTACACACACACACATACACACACACAGGTACACACTTTGCCCTGATGCAGCACCAGCGCTGCCACCACCACGAGAAGCACTTCAAGTGCGACCGCTGCCAGTACGCCTGTACACAGGTACACACATACACATACACAAGTACACACACACACATACACAGGTACATACAGGTACACACATACACACAGATATACAGGTACACACATACACAGGTACACACAGGTACACACATACACATACACACACATACACACACATACACAGGTACACACATATATACACATACACAGAGACATACATACACACACATACACACAGGTACACACACACACAGGTACACACACACATACACACAGGTACATACACACACATACACATACACACAGGTATACACATACACATACAGATACACATACACACACATACACATACACACAGGTATACACATACACATACAGATACACATACACACACAGGTACATACACACACACACAGGTACACACATACACACACACATACACAGGTACACATACATACACACACATACACACACACATACACACAAACACACACACATACACATACATACACACAGGTACACACACACAGGTACATACTCACAGGTACACACACACACAGGTACACACTTTGCCCTGATGCAGCACCAGCGCTGCCACCACCACGAGAAGCACTTCAAGTGCGACCGCTGCCAGTACGCCTGTACACAGGTACACACACACACATACACATACATACACCCATACACATACAGGTACATACACATACACACATACACATACACACACATACACATACATACACATACACACAGGTACACACACATACATATACACACACAGGTACACACACACAGATACACACATACATACACACACATACACACACATACATACACACACACATACATACACACACACACACAGGTACATACACACATACATACACACACAGGTACATACACACACACATACACACACATACACACAGGTACACACACACAGATACATACACACATACACACATACACACACAGGTACACACACACACATACACACACATACACACAGGTACATACACACAGACAGGTTCACACTTTGCCCTGATGCAGCACCAGCGCTGCCACCACCACGAGAAGCACTTCAAGTGCGACCGCTGCCAGTACGCCTGTACACAGGTACACACACACACATACACATACAGGTACATACACACATACACATACAGGTACATACACACATACACATACAGGTACATACACACATACACATACATACACACACAGGTACACACACACACACATACACACAGGTACACACACACATACACACACACACAGGTACACAAATACAGATACATACATACATACAGGTACACACACACACAGGTACACACACATACACACACATACACACACATACACACAGGTACATAAACACACAGGTACACACATACACACACACAGGTACACACATACACACACATACACACAGGTACACACACACACACACAGGTACATACACATACACACATACACACACAGATACACATACACACACACACATACACACACACAGATACACACATACATACACACATACACACACATACACACACATACACACATACATACATACATACACACACAGGTACACAGGTACACACACACATAACAACAACAACAACCGCCATTCGCCACTAAGTGGCGGTGACGTTACCACGACGCTTGTGCCAGGCTATGTGCACCCTGAGGCCACGTGAAGTGTCGAACGCCCGCTGGCAGGAGGTCACGGGGCAGACCCAGGTGCCACGGGTCGACTGACTGAGATGACTGGCTGATGCACCACCTGTGCCCCCTACTGTGCCAACCTGCTGTGCTTTAGCCACCCGGCGCTCCGCTCGTTGTTGTGAGCGTCGCCCCTCCGCCCTCCGTTGTTGTTGGAGGGCGACTGCCTCCAACTGCCCAGTAGCGTCCTTCACGAGCCTCCTCCACAGAGGCCGATCTTGACACCGCTGGTACCAGTCATCGGCAAGTCCACTCAGCTCCACGTTCTCCTGTACCACATCACTCCATCTCTTCTCTAGCCCGTGCCGCGCCCGCTTAGCCCCCTCAATCCGGCCGAACAAAAGCTGTTTCGGCATGCGGTGGCTGGGCATGCGGGCTACATGACCCAGCCATCGCAGCCTTCCCCGCCGGAGGAGCTCACCGATGGGACCCCACCCAGATCTTTCAAGGATTTGTGAGCTCCTCACACAATCCAGCCTGGTTAAACCCAGGATGGATCGTAGGCAGGCCAGCCTAAATGTTTCTAACCGGCGAAGATGTTCCATTAGGGGGGTCCACGTACATACACACAGGTACATACACACAGGTACAGACACACAGGTACACACACACAGGTACACACATGCAGATATGCAAAGACAAATACATACATACATTAGCAGGTACAAGCATGCACTCATACATACAGACAGACAAATGCATACGCACACAACAATGAAATAGACAAAGATTCCCTGTATAGCCTGAACAGACTTTTGGGTCAAGTGCTGTTCGCGAGCACCTATGAAGGCCGACACGGCACACGAGGGGGTGGGTGGCCAGCACCACGCCCGACCGCCTTTGTCTCCCTAGTGGCAATGTTTACACACCGCACCAGGTACTCATTTCAGGCTGAGTCAACTTAGGGGAGGCCCGGGACCGGTTCAAATAATCGTCACCGGCATTGGCCGCGAGTTGGGAATCGAACTCGGGTCGCCGGGTTCGTAGCGCAGCGCGCTGATCCCTACACTACCGCTCCCCACACAGGTACACACACAAGACACGCGCTACAGGTATAGCCACACTCTACAGGTACATACACACAGGTGCGTACGCACAGATACGTACTGTACACGCTACTGGTAGCATATGCTACTTGCTTCCCAACAGCCTTTGTCGGCCACATTGGGGGAACTTTTTTTTTTCCCGCGTTTGACCTTTGCGTGCATGCGTGCGTGCATGCGTGTGTTTTATTATTTTCAATATGTGCCTCTCTGCGTCGGCCAGGAGCGACACATGATAGCTCACAAGCGATCTCACACGGCCGGGAAGCCGTTCGACTCGGCCCAACTCCCCATCGACGATGAGGAGGCAAGGCGGGAGGAGGAGGAGGAGGAAGAGGCGGTGGTGAAGGTGAAAGTCGAGGAAGAAGAGCAGAGTCAGGAGGAGGTGGAAGATTCCAAACCACCCTCTGCTAAGCGACGTCCCGCCCCGCCATCCAAAGCCAGACGAGGCCGACCGGCAAAGTCCAAAGAATAACCGGGCGAGACCTTGGGTGGGTGAGTTAGTGAGGTGGGGGTAGGTGGGTGAGCTCGTGAGTGGGTGGGTTAGCTTGTGAGTGAGTTAGTGGGTGACTACTGGTTCAGTGGGTGGGTTAATGAGCGGATGGGTGAGTAAGTGAGTTAGTTAGTTAGTTAGTGGGTGACTACTGGTTCAGTGGGTGGGTTAATGAGCGGATGGGTGAGTGAGTTAGTTAGTGGGTGACGACTGGTTCAGTAGGTCGGTTAATGAGCAGGTGGGTGAGTGAGTTAGTGGGTGACTACTGGGTCAGGCGGTGGGTTAATGAGCGGATGGGTGAGTGAGTGAGTTAGTTAGTGGGTGACTACTGGTTCAGTAGGTCGGTTAATGAGCAGGTGGGTGAGTGAGTTAGTGGGTGACTACTGGGTCAGTGGCTGGGTTAATGAGCGGATGGGTGAGTGAGTGAGTTAGTTAGTTAGTGGGTGGCTACTGGTTCAGTAGGTCGGTTAATGAGCAGGTGGGTGAGTGAGTTAGTGGGTGACTACTGGGTCAGGGGGTGGGTTAATGAGCGGATGGGTGAGTGAGTGAGTTAGTTAGTGGGTGACTACTGGTTCAGTGGGTGGGTTAATGAGCGGATGGGTGAGTGAGTGAGTTAGTTAGTGGGTGACTACTTGTTCAGTAGGTCGGTTAATGAGCAGGTGGGTAAGTGAGTTAGTGGGTGACTACTGGGTCAGTGGGTGGGTTAATGAGCGGATGAGTGAGTGAGTTAGTTAGTGGGTGACTACTGGTTCAGTAGGTCGGTTAATGAGCAGGTGGGTGAGTGAGTTAGTGGGTGACTACTGGTTCAGTAGGTCGGTTAATGAGCAGGTGGGTGAGTGAGTTAGTGGGTGACTACTGGGTCAGGGGGTGGGTTAATGAGCGGATGGGTGAGTGAGTGAGTTAGTGGGTGACTACTGGTTCAGTAGGTCGGTTAATGAGCAGGTGGGTGAGTGAGTTATTGGGTGACTACTGGGTCAGTGGGTGGGTTAATGAGTGAATGGGTGAGCTCGTGAGTGAGTTAGTGGGTGACTACTGGTTCAGTGGGTGGGTTAATGAGCGGATGGGTGAGTGAGTGAGTTAGTTAGTGGGTGAGTACTGGTTCAGTAGGTCGGTTAATGAGCAGGTGGGTGAGTGAGTTAGTGGGTGACTACTGGGTCAGTGGGTGGGTTAATGAGCGGATGGGTGAGTGAGTTAGTGGGTGACTACTGGTTCAGTAGGTCGGTTAATGAGCAGGTGGGTGAGTGAGTTAGTGGGTGACTACTGGGTCAGTGGGTGGGTTAATGAGCGGATGGGTGAGTGAGTGAGTGAGTTAGTGGGTGACTACTGGTTCAGTAGGTCGGTTAATGAGCAGGTGGGTGAGTGAGTTAGTGGGTGACTACTTTGTCAGGGGGTGGGTTAATGAGCGGATGGGTGAGTGAGTGAGTTAGTTAGTGGGTGACTACTGGTTCAGTAGGTCGGTTAATGAGCAGGTGGGTGAGTGAGTTAGTGGGTGACTACTGGGTCAGGGGGTGGGTTAATGAGCGGATGGGTGAGTGAGTGAGTTAGTTAGTGGGTGACTACTGGTTCAGTGGGTCGGTTAATTAGCAGGTGGGTGGGTGAGTTAGTGGGTGACTACTGGGTCAGGGGGTGGGTTAATGAGCGGATGGGTGAGTGAGTTAGTTAGTGGGTGACTACTGGTTCAGTAGGTCGGTTAATGAGCAGGTGGGTGAGTGAGTTAGTGGGTGACTACTGGGTCAGTGGCTGGGTTAATGAGCGGATGGGTGAGTGAGTGAGTTAGTTAGTGGGTGACTACTGGTTCAGTAGGTCGGTTAGTGAGCAGGTGGGTGAGTGAGTTAGTGGGTGACTACTGGGTCAGTGGCTGGGTTAATGAGCAGATGGGTGAGTGAGTGAGTTAGTTAGTGGGTGACGACTGGTTCAGTAGGTCGGTTAATGAGCAGGTGGGTGAGTGAGTTAGTGGGTTACTACTGGATCAGTGGGTCGGTTAATGAGCAGGTGGGTGAGTGAGTTAGTGGGTGACTACTGGGTCGGGGGGTGGGTTAATGAGCGGATGGGTGAGTGAGTTAGTGGGTTACTACTGGGACAGGGGGTGGGTTAATGAGCGGATGGGGGAGTGATTGAGTTAGTTAGTGGGTGACTACTGGTTCAGTAGGTCGGTTAATGAGCAGGTGGGTGAGTGAGTTAGTGGGTGACTACTGGGTCAGGGGGTGGGTTAATGAGCGGATGGGTGAGTGAGTGAGTTAGTTAGTGGGTGACTACTGGTTCAGTCGGTCGGTTAATGAGCAGGTGGGTGAGTGAGTTAGTGGGTGACTACTGGGTCAGGGGGTGGGTTAATGAGCGGATGGGTGAGTGAGTAAGTTAGTTAGTGGGTGACTACTGGTTCAGTAGGTCGGTTAATGAGCAGGTGGGTGAGTGAGTTAGTGGGTGACTACTGGGTCAGTGGCTGGGTTAATGAGCGGATGGGTGAGTGAGTGAGTTAGTTAGTGGGTGGCTACTGGTTCAGTAGGTCGGTTAATGAGCAGGTGGGTGAGTGAGTTAGTGGGTGACTACTGGGTCAGGGGGTGGGTTAATGAGCGGATGGGTGAGTGAGTGAGTTAGTTAGTGGGTGACTACTGGTTCAGTGGGTGGGTTAATGAGCGGATGGGTGAGTGAGTGAGTTAGTTAGTGGGTGACTACTTGTTCAGTAGGTCGGTTAATGAGCAGGTGGGTGAGTGAGTTAGTGGGTGACTACTGGGTCAGTGGGTGGGTTAATGAGCGGATGGGTGAGTGAGTTAGTGGGTGACTACTGGTTCAGTAGGTCGGTTAATGAGCAGGTGGTGAGTGAGTTAGTGGGTGACTACTGGTTCAGTAGGTCGGTTAATGAGCAGGTGGGTGAGTGAGTTAGTGGGTGACTACTGGGTCAGGGGGTGGGTTAATGAGCGGATGGGTGAGTGAGTGAGTTAGTGGGTGACTACTGGTTCAGTGGGTGGGTTAATGAGCAGGTGAGTGAGTGAGTTAGTGGGTGACTACTGGTTCAGTGGGTCGGTTAATGAGCGGATGGGTGGTGTGAGTGAGTTAGTTAGTGGGTGACTACTGGTTCAGTAGGTCGGTTAATGAGCATGTGGGTGAGTGAGTTAGTGGGTGACTACTGGGTCAGTGGGTGGGTTAATGAGCGGATGGGTGAGTGAGTAAGTTAGTTAGAGGGTGACTACTGGTTCAGTGGGTGGGTTAATGAGCAGGTGGGTGAGTGAGTTAGTGGGTGGCTACTGGTTCAGTGGGTGGGTTAATGAGCAGGTGGGTGAGTGAGTTAGTGGGTGACTACTGGTTCAGTGGGTCGGTTAATGAGCGGATGGGTGGTGTGATTGAGTTAGTTAGTGGGTGACTACTGGTTCAGTGGGTCGGTTAATGAGCGGATGGGTGGTGTGAGTGAGTTAGTTAGTGGGTGACTACTGGTTCAGTGGGTCGGTTAATGAGCAGGTGGGTGAGTGAGTTGGTGGGTGACTACTGGGTCAGGGGGTGGGTTAATGAGCGGATGGGTGAGTGAGTGAGTTAGTGGGTGGCTACTGGTTCAGTAGGTCGGTTAATGAGCAGGTGGGAGAGTGAGTTAGTTAGTGGGTGACTACTGGTTCAGTGGGTCGGTTAATGAGCGGATGGGTGAGTGAGTGAGTTAGTTAGAGGGTGACTACTGGTTCAGTAGGTCGGTTAATGAGCAGGTGGGTGAGTGAGTTAGTGGGTGACTACTGGTTCAGTGGGTCGGTTAATGAGCGGATGGGTGGTGTGAGTGAGTTAGTTAGTGGGTGACTACTGGTTCAGTGGGTCGGTTAATGAGCAGGTGGGTGAGTGAGTTGGTGGGTGACTACTGGTTCAGTGGGTGGGTTAATGAGCGGGTTTGGGGTGCGCTGGATTCACGAATCCCCATCCACCTTCTGGTGACCGTGTTCCGCTGTCAACGAACCCTTCGTTGGCACCAGCAGATCTGGAAGAACGCTGCCCCTGCGCGACCGGAGTGGAACGACGTGGACGTCCAGAATGAACTAAACCGAAAAGTACTCGGATCTTTTTATTTTTACTTTACCAGGCATAAGGCCACGCCGAGCTACTTCGTAGTAGCTCTTTTTCTTTTTTTAGATGTGACCTGGCTATCGCAAATGATAGCAGCTCAACACAAGTGGCTGTTTATCATCATCATCATCGTCGTCGTCGTTGTCATAATAATCATCATCGCGTGGAAATTTTCTAGCAGCAGCCAAATAACTCTGAACGCGTTGGAGACGTTGTCTCTGAAAAGTGGAGGGGGAAAGAAAAGAAAAACAAAAACGGTGGACCCACCCCCCCGGAGAAAAATCTACGCGACCACCTCGGAGGAGGGAGACACCGCCAACTCCAAATATACAGCAACAGGCGTCGGGGGGTAGGGGGGCGGCAGGTAGGGTAGGGACTGAAACCCACGGCCTCCTCCCGTGCACCAGGGCGAGGTAGTCGACATTTCCTAGCCCGCCGTCGCGCTGCCCTTCGGGACCCGGGGCATCGAGGGGGCAACCCCCTGGCTCCTGTCGACGTTCGACACCTCGCCGCCCCCGGCCGCGCAGCCCCCCTCCCCGAGCCTGTGGACCGTTGCCGTTCGCGCAGGCTCGCCCTCCGTGGGTTCGAGCTCCTTCGACAGGAGGAGGAGGAGGAGTAATAGCAAAGCTGCACAAACTCTCCTGAGGACGCTGAATCGGCACGGTTAGGGGGGGGGGCGACGTACGGTGCGTGAAAGGAGTTCAAGACGCTGCATACGCAGACCCACAGAGAGACCCACAGATTAGCGCGGTTGGGAGTATGTACGGTGCGTGAAAGGAGTTCAACACACTGTACACGCATACACAGAGACCCACAGATACCCAGACCCACAAGAGACCCACAGATTAGCGCGGTTGGGAGTATGTACGGTGTGAAAGGAGTTCAACACACTGTACACGCATACACAGGGACCCACAGATACCCAGACCCACAGAGACCCACAGATTACTACGGTTGGGGCCACGTACGGTGCGAAAGAATTTCGATGTACATACATCATAGCTAGCAGACCTCGACATTGCACTCAGTTTCCGAAAATATTGCTGGCATACGCAAGAATGGAATCCTGAGTAAGTGAATGCATTAGGTGTGTAAGCTAATAAACGAGTGAATGGGTATATGGGTGAGCTCCTGGACGAGCGAGTTGAGTGAATGGGGGAAGGTGAGTGAGTTGGTTGAGGGGACGAGTGGATGGGTGGTTCATAACATTAGCGAGTGGGTCCTTGGTAGCAAACCGAGAGAAGAGGGGTCATCAGTACCCCTTCCGCTAGAGGGGTGGTTTTGTATCCGTAATCGAGCTTTTTTTTTAGTAGGATCGTGTAAGTTTAAATGTGTCGTTAAAGCCGCCAACGTCCGACACAGCCAATTAGTAAGGTTTCTCACGTAAACAGAACGTGCCCATTTGTGACATGTTTTGTTGACGTGACAAACCTTAATAATTTTGCCTGTGTCACGTGGTGGCGGGGGTTAATTATATATATATTTACACGATCTAACACAAAAACACCTCGGTGATGCATAGCATTGGTCGCGAAAGCCTTCCGTGTTGAACCAAACTAATTTTATTTTTTTATTTTCACCAGGTAAGGCCCACTGAGATATGTGGAAGCGCTTTTTCAGACTCGACCTGGCAATCGCAAATTATAATAGCTCAATCAAGTGGATTATCATCACGTGGGCATTCATAGCAGAACACATCTATCATGCAATACTGTTGGTCGCGAAAGCCCTACTACTACTACTACCACTACATACCTGTCAACCCTTTATCAGTGCCCCTACCTTATTACAGAGCAATTCATACCTTATTGGTCACCCCGTGCCCTTATAAATCTCAACGTTCATCCTACAAAGTCCCATCGCAAGGGGAGAAACGCAAACAAATAGACAATCACCAACACTGCACTCACAACTAGTACACACACCGCTACATGCCTGTTAACTCCTTATCAGTGCCCCTACCTTATTACAGACTAATTAAGACCTTATTGGTCACGCTGTGCCCTTATAAATCTCAACGTTCATCCTACAAAGTCCCATCGCAAGGGGAGAAACACAAACAACTAGACAACCACCACCACTGCACTAACCACTAGTACACACACCGCTACTGCCTGCATCAACTCCTTATCAGTACCCCTACCTACCTTATTACAGACTAATTAAGACCTCATTGGTCACCACGTGCCCCTTATAAATCTCAACGTTCATCCTACAAAGTCCCATCGCAAGGGGAGAAACGCAAACAACTAGACAATCATCACCACTGCACTAACCACTAGTACACACACCGCTACTGCCTGCATCAACTCCTTATCAGTGCCCCTCCCTACCTTATTACAGACTAATTAAGACCTTATTGTTCAGCCCGTGCCCCTTACAAATCTCAACGTTCATCCTACAAAGTCCCATCGCAAGGGGAGAAACACAAACAAATAGACAATCACCACCACTGCACTAACCACTAGTACACACACCGCTACTGCCTGCATCAACTCCTAATCAGTGCCCCTACCTACCTTATTACAGACTAATTAAGACCCTATTGGTGAACCCCGTGCCCCTTATAAATCTCAACGTTCATCCTACAAAGTCCCATCGCAAGGGGAGAAACACAAACAAATAGACAATCACCACCACTGCACTAACCACTAGTACACACACCGCTACATGCCTGTTAACTCCTTATCAGTGCCCCTCCCTACCTTATTACAGACTAATTAAGACCTTATTGTTCAGCCCGTGCCCCTTATACATCTCAACGTTCATCCTACAAAGTCCCATCGCAAGGGGAGAAACACAGACGTTTTTGTTACCTGTATTGAAATGGCACTATGCTGTGTGGATCTGAAAACTCAATTTCCTTGTGTAAGAAGAACACGGGGTAAACCGTATGGGTTGACAGGTATGGCAATCAGTTTCTAAGACAATGCATATCCAGTGCAGTGGTCCCTCGGTTAACAGTGACATCGGTCAGTGTTTTTTTTTTTTCCCCCGTTAATGTTTCACCAATTGGACCCCCCATGGGTTGCGACTCGCTTTTCACAGCACCAACGTTATGCTTGGTTTAGGTTATGCACACGGTGGCGCTAATTTCAGCCAATCCGAGTGCTCATAAGTGGAGCTGAGCCATGCCCTCGACCAATTGGCGACTCGCCATTCATGAGCGGTTTAGACCTCGACTGGGCTTTTTTTTACATCTCACGCTTTCTGTTTTGGCCAGTGGAAAACAGCTCTCTCTTCTTGCAGGGCTCCGTGATATTTTGTGTTACTAATTTTCTAACTCATATAAGTGATTCATCTTCTTTGGTTCTTTCGGTAAAGTCACCACGTAGAATGAGAATAAAATAATAAATTGATAAAATAACACAATAATATTCTCACGACGTTTCGGCCACAACACAAGCGGCCTTCATCAGGTGAAGGGACGAGACTGTCTGGTAGGACAGCGCTGGAATCATATAAGTGAATTCTATCGACAGTTATTTCGGTCTACAGCCGTTTTAGTAGAACGGATGAACAAAAAAAAAACAACAACGTTGAACCGAGTGACCACTGTAATCTCTTGCCAACCCGCGAATTCACCAACCACGAGATTTGAGTATTACGCAATCTTGACTTCTGTGTATGCGCGTGTAATGAAGGATTGCAAAGGCGACACTTTTTGGATATGTTTTATCGTCCTCGATAACAACGTCCAGTGTCCACTGCCGGCCAACACCACTTCCTCTGCTTCCCCCTCCCATCCTCGCTCTTATCCTCCTCTCTCCCCCTCTCCAATCCCCGCTCAAGCCTCTTCTGAACGATTCCTCTGCTCCCCTTCTAAGAGTCCCCTACGGAATCCTCCCTTGCGCCTCTTACGAATATTCCCACCTCCCTCTTTCGAACCTTCCAACCAATCACCATCCAGCAATCCGCATCCGGGCTGTCATGCAGTGGCGCCGCCTAGTGGCGGTTATGGGGTTCATGATATCCATGCACAATTAAGCCGCTATCCAGTGATATGCCTGTCAACACCGTATCAGTGCGTGCCTTATGGTAGACCAATTCAGACCTTGTTGGTCACCCCGTGCCCTTATAAATCACAGCGTTCATCCTGCAAAGTCCCATCACAAGAGAGAAGCACGAACGAACAGACAATCAGCACTACTGCACTCACCACTAGTACATCTTTAATGGGTTCAAGCGAGTCGCAGACGTAGACTTGGAGACAGCACATTTATTCAATTCCAACACATTGGGTAACTTCCCCTTAATAGAATAACAACCTATGGTGGTGACCGCCAGGCTAACTAACTACACTAGCTACTACACTAACTACTACACTAGCTACTACACTAGCTACTACACTAGCTACTACACTAGTTACTACACTAGCTACTACACTAGCTACTACACTAGCTACTACACTAGTTACTGCACTAGCTACTACACTAGTTATTACACTAGCTACTACACTAGTTACTACACTAGCTACTACACTAGTTACTACACTAGCTACTACACTAGCTACTACACTAGCTACTAGACTAGTTACTACACTAGTTACTACACTAGCTACTACACTAGTTACTACACTAGTTACTACACTAGTTACTACACTAGCTACTACACTAACTACTACACTAGTTACTACACTAGCTACTACACTAGCTACTACACTAGCTACTACACTAGTTACCACACTAGCTACTACACTAGCTACTACACTAGCTACTACACTAGTTACTAGACTAGTTACTACACTAGTTACTACACTAGCTACTACACTAGCTACTACACTAGTTACCACACTAGCTACTACACTAGCTACTACACTAGTTACTACACTAGTTACTACACTAGCTACTACACTAGCTACTACACTAGCTACTAGACTAGCTACTACACTAGCTACTACACTAGTTACTGCACTAGCTACTACACTAGTTATTACACTAGCTACTACACTAGTTACTACACTAGCTACTACACTAGTTACTACACTAGCTACTACACTAGCTACTACACTAGTTACTACACTAGCTACTACACGAGTTACTACACTAGCTACTACACTAGTTACTAGACTAGTTACTACACTAGTTACTACACTAGCTACTACACTAGTTACTACACTAGTTACTACACTACTACACTAGTTACTACACTAGTTACTACACTAGCTACTACACTAGCTACTACACTAGCTACTACACTAGTTACTACACTAGTTACTACAATAGTTACTACACTAGCTACTACACTAGCTGCTACACTAGTTACTACACCAGTTACTACACTAGTTACCACACTAGTTACTACACTAGCTACTACACTAGTTACTACACTAGCTACTACACTAGTTACTACACTAGTTACCACACTAGCTACTACACTAGCTACTACACTAGCTACTACACGAGTTACTACACTAGCTACTACACTAGTTACTAGACTAGTTACTACACTAGTTACTACACTAGCTACTACACTAGCTACTACACTAGTTACCACACTAGCTACTACACTAGCTACTACACTAGCTACTACACTAGTTACTACACTAGCTACTACACTAGTTACTACACTAGTTACTACACTAGCTACTACACTAGCTACTACACTAGTTACCACACTAGCTACTACACTAGCTACTACACTAGTTACTACACTAGTTACTACACTAGCTACTACACTAGCTACTACACTAGCTACTAGACTAGCTACTACACTAGCTACTACACTAGTTACTGCACTAGCTACTACACTAGTTATTACACTAGCTACTACACTAGTTACTACACTAGCTACTACACTAGTTACTACACTAGCTACTACACTAGCTACTACACTAGTTACTACACTAGCTACTACACGAGTTACTACACTAGCTACTACACTAGTTACTAGACTAGTTACTACACTAGTTACTACACTAGCTACTACACTAGTTACTACACTACTACACTAGTTACTACACTAGTTACTACACTAGCTACTACACTAGCTACTACACTAGCTACTACACTAGTTACTACACTAGTTACTACAATAGTTACTACACTAGCTACTACACTAGCTGCTACACTAGTTACTACACCAGTTACTACACTAGTTACCACACTAGTTACTACACTAGCTACTACACTAGTTACTACACTAGCTACTACACTAGTTACTACACTAGTTACCACACTAGCTACTACACTAGCTACTACACTAGCTACTACACGAGTTACTACACTAGCTACTACACTAGTTACTAGACTAGTTACTACACTAGTTACTACACTAGCTACTACACTAGCTACTACACTAGTTACCACACTAGCTACTACACTAGCTACTACACTAGCTACTACACTAGTTACTACACTAGCTACTACACTAGTTACTACACTAGTTACTACACTAGCTACTACACTAGCTACTACACTAGCTACTAGACTAGCTACTACACTAGCTACTACACTAGTTACTGCACTAGCTACTACACTAGTTATTACACTAGCTACTCCACTAGTTACTACACTAGCTACTACACTAGTTACTACACTAGCTATTACACTAGCTACTACACTAGTTACTACACTAGCTACTACACGAGTTACTACACTAGCTACTACACTAGTTACTAGACTAGTTACTACACTAGTTACTACACTAGCTACTACACTAGTTACTACACTAGTTACTACACTACTACACTAGTTACTACACTAGTTACTGCACTAGCTACTACACTAGCTATTACACTAGCTACTACACTAGTTACTACACTAGCTACTACACTAGTTACTACACTAGTTACTACACTAGTCACTACAATAGTTACTACACTAGCTACTACACTAGCTGCTACACTAGTTACTACACTAGTTACTACACTAGTTACCACACTAGTTACTACACTAGCTACTACACTATTTACTACACTAGTTACTACACTAGCTACTACACGAGTTACTACACTAGTTACTACACTACTACACTAGCTACTACACTAGTTACTACACTAGTTACTGCACTACTACACTAGCTACTACACTAGTTACTACACTAGTTACTGCACTACTACACTAGCTACTACACTAGCTACTACACTAGTTACTACACTAGTTACCACACTCGTTACTACACTAGTTACTACACTAGCTACTACACTAGTTACTACACTAGTTACTACACTAGTTACTACACTAGTTACTACACTAGCTACTACACTAGTTACTACACTAGCTACTACACTAGCTACTACACTAGTTACTACACTAGTTACTACACTAGTTACTACACTAGTTACCACACTAGTTACTACACTAGCTACTACACTAGTTACTACACTAGTTACCACACTAGTTACTACACTAGTTATTACACTAGCTACTACACTAGCTACTACACTAGTTACCACACTAGTTACTACACTAGTTACTACACTAGCTACTACACTAGCTACTACACTAGTTACCACACTCGTTACTACACTAGTTACTCCACTAGCTACTACACTAGTTACTACACTAGTTACAACACTAGTTACTACACTAGTTACTACACTAGCTACTACACTAGTTACTACACTAGTTACTACACTAGTTACCACACCCGTTGCTACACTAGTTACTACACTAGCTACTACACTAGCTACTACACTAGTTATTACACTAGTTACTACACTAGCTACTACACTAGTTATTACACTAGTTACTACACTAGTTATTACACTACTACACTAGCTACTACACTAGTTACTACACTAGCTACTATACTAGTTATTGCACTACTACACTAGTTACTACACTAGTTATTACACTACTACACTAGTTACTACACTAGTTACTACACTAGTTACTACACTAGTTACTACACTAGCTACTACACTAGATACTACACTAGCTACTACAATAGTTACTACACTAGTTACTACACTAGTTACTACACTAGCTACTACACTAGCTACTACACTAGTTACTACACTAGATACTACACTAGTTACTACACTAGCTACTACACTAGTTACTACACTAGCTACTACACTAGTTACTACACTAGTTACTACACTAGCTACTACACTAGTTATTATACTAGTTACTACACTAGTTACTACACTACTACACTAGTTACTACACTAGTTACTACACTAGTTACTACACTAGTTACTACATTAGTTACTACACTGGCTACTACACTAGTTACACTAGTTACTACACTAGTTACTACACTAGTTACCACACTAGTTACCACACTAGCTACTACACTAGTTATTACACTAGTTATTACACTACTACACTAGTTACTAAACTAGTTACTACACTAGTTACTGCACTAGTTACTACACTAGTTACTACACTAGTTACTACACTAGTTACTACACTAGCTACTACACTAGTTACTACACTAGTTACTACACTAGCTACTACACTAGTTACTACACTAGTTACTACACTAGTTACAACGTAACTACTACTACAGACCGGGAACCAACGACTTCGGCCCGGGTCCACGCGTTGGATGCTCGTTGAACGGAGAACGTCGATGAAGGGTTTCTTCCAGGATGAACAACAACAACAACCCCGGTCCCTCCCAGGGGGGACCCGGCTTATATTCTCTGTGGCATAGTCGGCTCCGCCCTTGGCCACATCCACCTTCCAGAATCCTCGGGAAGCATCTGGGTCCTAATCACGTGACCCCCCCCCCCCTAACCTCCTATTGGGGCCCCTTTGTTAACTTAACCGGTGACGTGTCATCCCGATGTCAATCCCTCGGCTGGCACCCGCACAACCATGTCCTGTAGGGTCGGCTCTGCACGTGAAGCGTGCGGTGCCGTCCAGCGCTATCATTCAGCTCACGCCGTGCCCCCTCTAGGCCCGGCACTGCACCCAGCATGTTGACATCCAGCGATGTCACTACACACCCACCACTACACTCACCACTACATACCTGTCAACTCCGTAGCAATGCCCTACCTTATTACTGACTCATTCAAACCTCATGGGTCACCCCTGTGCCCATTTAAATTTCAACGTTCGTCCTACACAGCCCCATCGCAAAGGAGAAACACAAATAGATAATCAACACTATTACACTCACCACTACACTCACCACTACATACCTGTCAACTCCTTAGCAATGCCCTACCTTATTACTGACCAATTCAAACCTCATGGGTCACCCCCGTGCCCCTTATATATCTCAACGTTCGTCCTACAAAGCCCCATCACAAGGGAGAAACACAAATAGATAATCAACACTATTACACTCACCACTACATACCTGTGAACCATTATCAATGCCCTTCCTTAGTACTGACTCATTCAAACCTCATGGGTCACCCTGTGCCCCTTATATATCTCAACGTTCGTCCTACAAAGCCCCATCACAAGGGAGAAACACAAATAGATAATAAACACTATTACACCCACCACTACACTCACCACTACATACCTGCCAACTCCTTATCAATGCCCTACCTTATTACTGACCAATTCAAACCTCATGGGTCACCCCCGTGCCCCTTATATATCTCAACGTTCGTCCTACAAAGCCCCATCACAAGGGAGAAACACAAATAGATAATCAACACTATGACACTCACCACTAGTACACTCACCACTACACTCACCACTACATACCTGCCAACTCCTTATCAATGCCCTACCTTATTACTGACTCATTCAAACCTCATGGGTCACCCCCGTGCCCCTTATATATCTCAACGTTCGTCCTACACAGCCCCATCCCAAGGGAGAAACACAAATACATAATCAACACTATTACACTCACCACTAGTACACTCGCCACTACACTCACCACTACATACCTGTCAACTCCTTATCAATGCCCTACCTTATTGCAAACCAATTCAGAACTTATTGGTCACCCTCGTTGCACGTTTAAATCTCAACGTTCGTCCTACAAAGCCCCATCACAAGGGAGAAACGCAAATAGATAATCAACACTATTACACTCACCACTACACTCACCACTACATACCTGTCAACTCCTTATCAATGCCCTACCTTATTACTGACTCATTCAAACCTCATGGGTCACCCCGTGCCCCTTATATATCTCAACGTTCGTCCTACAAAGCCCCATCACAAGGGAGAAACACAAATAGATAATAAACACTATTACACCCACCACTACACTCACCACTACATACCTGTCAACTCCTTATCAATGCCCTACCTTATTACTGACCAATTCAAACCTCATGGGTCACCCCCGTGCCCCTTATATATCTCAACGTTCGTCCTACAAAGCCCCATCACAAGGGAGAAACACAAATAGATAATCAACACTATGACACTCACCACTAGTACACTCACCACTACACTCACCACTACATACCTGTCAACTCCTTATCAATGCCCTACCTTATTACTGACTCATTCAAACCTCATGGGTCACCCCCGTGCCCCTTATATATCTCAACGTTCGTCCTACACAGCCCCATCCCAAGGGAGAAACACAAATACATAATCAACACTATTACACTCACCACTAGTACACTCGCCACTACACTCACCACTACATACCTGTCAACTCCTTATCAATGCCCTACCTTATTGCAAACCAATTCAGAACTTATTGGTCACCCTCGTTGCACGTTTAAATCTCAACGTTCGTCCTACAAAGCCCCATCACAAGGGAGAAACGCAAATAGATAATCAACACTATTACACTCACCACTACACTCACCACTACATACCTGTCAACTCCTTATCAATGCCCTACCTTATTACTGACTCATTCAAACCTCATGGGTCACCCTGTGCCCCTTATACATCTCAACGTTCGTCCTACAAAGCCCCATCACAAGGGAGAAACACAAATAGATAATCAACACTATGACACTCACCACTAGTACACTCGCCACTACACTCACCACTACATACCTGTGAACCATTATCAATGCCCTACCTTATTGCAAACCAATTCAGAACTTATTGGTCACCCTCGTTGCACGTTTAAATCTCAACGTTCGTCCTACAAAGCCCCATCACAAGGGAGAAACACAAATAGATCATCAACACTATTACACTCACCACTACACTCACCACTACATACCTGTCAACTCCTTATCAATGCCCTACCTTATTACTGACCCATTCAAACCTCATGGATCACCCCCGTGCCCCTTATATATCTCAACGTTCATCCTACAAAGCCCCATCACAAGGGAGAAACACAAATAGATAATCAACACTATGACACTCACCACTAGTACACTCGCCACTACACTCACCACTACATACCTGTCAACTCCTTAGCAATGCCCTACCTTATTACTGACTCATTCAAACCTCATGGGTCACCCTGTGCCCCTTATATATCTCAACGTTCGTCCTACAAAGCCCCATCACAAGGGAGAAACACAAATAGATAATCAACACTATGACACTCACCACTAGTACACTCGCCACTACACTCACCACTACATACCTGTGAACCATTATCAATGCCCTACCTTATTACAAACCAATTCAGAACTTATTGGTCACCCTCGTTGCCCATCTAAATCTCAACGTTCGTCCTACAAAGTCCCATCACAAGGGAGAAACACAAATAGATAATCAACACTATTACACTCACCACTACACTCACCACTACATACCTGTGAACCATTATCAATGCCCTACCTTATTGCAAACCAATTCAGAACTTATTGGTCACTCCCGTGCCCATTTAAATCTCAACATTCGTCCTACAAAGTCCCATCACTAGGGAGAAACACAAATAGATAATCAACACTATTACACTCACCACTACACTCACCACTACATACCTGTGAACCATTATCAATGCCCTACATTATTGCAAACCAATTCAGAACTTATTGGTCACCCTCGTTGCCCATTTAAATCTCAACGTTCGTCCTACAAAGTCCCATCACTAGGGAGAAACACAAATAGATAATCAACACTATTACACTCACCACTACACTCACCACTACATACCTGTGAACCATTATCAATGCCCTACATTATTGCAAACCAATTCAGAACTTATTGGTCACCCTCGTTGCCCATTTAAATCTCAACGTTCGTCCTACAAAGTCCCATCACTAGGGAGAAACACAAACAAATAGACAAACGTGTTCCCCCCACCCCCCACCCCGTATCGAAACGGCTGTACGCCGTATGGCCCTGAAAACTCAATTTCCCTGTACAAAAATACGGGGTAAACCGTATTGGTTGACAGTTGTGCGTGACGTCGTTGCACTGCGTAACGACGTCATTGCAAATTCCCTCGGGGGCAATGGCGCTGCTTTAGCCAATCGGCTGCCGGTCTCCTTTGTTGCACGGTAGTGTAGAGTGCGCATGCATTGTTTCCCCCTGAATCATGGACCAATGGCAAAGTGGCGAAGGAGTGAGTGAGTGATTTGCGTCTGTGGCCCGGAGGAGGAGAGGGTGGGCTCAGCCCCTCCTCCTCCTTCTCTCTCTCGGTCCCTCACCTTGGGTCTATGAGGGTTTCTGGGTCTCTGTGGGTCCCGCCAGTCTCTGTGAATCTCTACGTGTCTCTCAGTCTCTGTGGGTCTCTGTGGGTAATTATGGGTCTATCAGTCTACGTGAGTATGTGTCTCTGTGAATCTCTACGTGTCTCTCAGTCTCTGTGGGTCTCTCTGGGTATCTATGGACCTATCAGTCTACGTGAGTCTCTGTGTCTCTGTGATGCTATCAGTCTCTCAGTCTCTGTGGGTCTCTGGGTCTCTATGGGTCTATCAGTCTACGTGAGTCTCTATGGGTTTCTGTGAGGCTCTCAGTCTCTCAGTCTCTGCGTCTCTGTGGGTATCTATGGGTCTATCAGTCTACTTG
The DNA here is from genome assembly GCF_010993605.1 of Petromyzon marinus. Lineage (NCBI taxonomy): Eukaryota > Metazoa > Chordata > Hyperoartia > Petromyzontiformes > Petromyzontidae > Petromyzon > Petromyzon marinus. Next base: position 131,632 of record NW_022638994.1, on the reverse strand, counting down.
AGTCTCTATCTGTATCTGTGAGTCTATCAATCTCTCGGTCTATGTGTCTCTGTGGGTCTCTATGGGTCTCTATGGGTCTATCAGTCTACGTGAGTCTCTGTGTCTCTGTGAGGCTCTCAGTCTCTGCGTCTCTGTGGGTCTCTCTGGGTATCTATTAGTGGATCTCTATGGGTCTATCAGTCTACGTGAGTCTCTATGTGTCTCTGTGAGTCTATCAGTCTCTCAGTCTATGAGTCTCTATGTGTCTCTCTGGGTATCTATGGGTCTATCAGTCTACGTGAGTCTCTGTGAGTCTATCAGTCTCTCAGTCTCTGCATCTCTATGGGTCTCTGTTAGGCTCTCAGTCTCTCAGTCTCTGCATCTCTATGCGTCTCTGTGGGTATCTATGGATCTATCAGTCTACGTGAGTCTCTATGTGTCTCTGTGAGTCTATCAGTCTCTCAGTCTCTGCGTCTCTGTGGGTCTCTCTGGGTATCTATGGGTCCATCAGTCTACGTGAGTCTCTATGTGTCTCTGTGAGTCTATCAGTCTCTCAGTTTATGCGTCTCTGTGGGTCTCTCTGGATCTCTATGGGTCTATCAGTCTACGTGGGTCTCTATGTGTCTCTGTGAGTCTATCAATCTCTCGGTCTATGCGTCTCTGTGGGACTCTATGAGTGGATCTCTATGGGTATCTTTGAGTCTCTTCTTTCGTACGGCCGCAGATGGAGATGACCGAGACAACGACGACGACGATTTCACATTCAGGTGGGTCAAGGCGGCAGACACAACCGCGTCAGGAGGAAGGAGAGTAGTGACTCAACCATCAACATCATAAAATTGGGCCCTTTTTTGCCAGTATCAAATGATACTGGCAAAAAAGGGTCCCATTTTGTAGCTGCTCACCCCGAGCTATACATGCTCTGCAGTGTCCTTGTCCTGTTCACCTTTTGGCGTTCTCTGGTCTGACGCTGGTAGTGAGACTAGACTCTGAAGCAGGCTGTCTCTGGTGTGGGCCAATCAGTTTCAAAGACAATGTCTATACAGGGTAGTCCCCCGACTTACGATGGAGATGCATTAAGACGACCCCATCGTAAGTCGAAAATATCGTAAGTCGAAGATGGCCTTAGCCTAACCCAGGAGTCTTAAAGAACGGTGATAATTTAGCAAAACAGAGCAATTTACAGTACCGTCCTGTATAAACTATATACTGTATGTATTTATTAATTGCAATCCTGTATTGGATAGTAAAATTTAAAGTAAAGAAACATAGTAAAATTCTTAGCCTGCCTATGTGAACTGCAATTTCATTGAAAGTATTTTTTTCAGGAAACAATCCTATATTTGCTATAAAAACTTTTAACATGCATTGAACATAACGTATCATAGCGTGGTAACCCTAAAATGAAATCGCTGAAGCTACGCATCACGCATGCATTGAACGTAACGTATCATATTCTACTGTACTCGCCAAGATTCTGTCCGTCGTCTGCACACTTGAACGATGTTTAGGTTGTTGATGGCCACATTAACTTAGTTGTCGGACGAGGAGGATGGCGATGATAAAGTTGCAGTATCGTACCCCGTAGTACGCTGCTGCGTTTGCCTGCCGCGCGAAATTAAAAATATTTTTCTACAATGTTGTCGCTATCGCCATCGTAATGTAATGTTCGATTTCACTCGTACAACTTCTGTCTTTCTTCGAACACCGCTTTATTTACAACAATCAGCATGTCCTCCACATTCCACGGTATCCTGGTCGCCACGGCTCGCTCGCCACCTTTGTCTCTCCACTCCCCACGATTACTTCGCTTGCTCCGCACACAGCGTCTTCGCACACAGCGTCTTCACACACAGCGTCACCACACACAGCGTCTTCACACTCAGCGTCTACACACACAGCGTCTACACACACAGCGTCTTCACACACAGCGTCTACACACACAGCGTCTTCACACACAGCGTCTACACACAGCGTCTTCACACACAGCGTGTACACACACAGCGTCTTCACACACAGCGTCTTCACACACAGCGTCTTCACACACAGCGTCTTCACACACAGCGTCTACACACACAGCGTCTACACACACAGCGTGTACACACTCAGCGTCTTCACACACAGCGTCTACACACACAGCGTCTTCACACACAGCGTCTTCACACACAGCGTCACCACACACAGCGTCTTCACACACAGCGTCTACACACACAGCGTCTTCACACACAGTGTGTTCACACACAGCGTCTTCACACACAGCGTCTACACACACAGTGTCTTCACACACAGTGTCTTCACACAACGTCTTCACACTCAACGTCTTCACACACAGCGTCTACACACACAGTGTCTTCACACCCAATGTCTTCACACCCAACGTCTTCACACACAGCGTCTTCACACCCAATGTCTTCACACACAGCGTCTTCACACACAGCGTCTACACACTCAGAGTCTACACACACAGCGTCTTCACACTCAGAGTCTACACACACAGCGTCTTCACACACAGCATCTTCACACACAGCGTCTTCACACACGGCGTCTTCACACACAGCGTCTTCACACACAGCGTCTACACACACAGCGTTTACACACACAGCGTCTTCACACACAGCGTCTTCACACACAGCGTCTTCACACACAGCGTCTACACACACAGCGTCTTCACACACAGCGACTCCCTACACAGCGTCTTCACACACAGCGTCACCACACACAGCGTCTTCACACACAGCGTCTTCACACACAGCGTCACCACACACAGCGTCTTCACACACAGCGTCTTCACACACAGCGTCTTTGCACACAGCGTCTACACACACAGCGTCTTCACACACAGCGTCTTCACACACAGCGTCTTCACACACAGCGTCTTCACACACAGCGTCTACACACACAGCGTCTTCACACACAGCGTCTTCACACACAGCGTCTTCACACACAGCGACTACACACACAGCGTCTACACACACAGCGTCTTCACACACAGCGTCTTCACACACAGCGTCACCACACACAGCGTCTTCACACACAGCGTCTTCACACACAGCGTCACCACACACAGCATCTTCACACACAGCGTCTTCACACACAGCGTCTTCACACACAGCGTCTTCACACACAGCGTCTACACACAGCGTCTTCACACACAGCGTCTTCACACACAGCGTCTTCACACACAGCGACTACACACACAGTGTCTCCACACACAGTGTCTACACACACAGCGTCTTCACACACAGCGTCTACACACACAGCGTCTTCACACACAGCGTCTACACACACAGCGTCTTCACACACGGCGTCTTCACACACGGCGTCTTCACACACAGCGTCTTCACACACAGCGTCTTCACACACAGCGTCTTCACACACAGCGTCTTCACACACAGCGTCTACACACACAGCGTCTTCACACACAGCGTCTTCACACACAGCGTCTTCACACACAGCGTCTTCACACACAGCGTCTTCACACACAGCGTCTTCACACACAGCGTCTTCACACACAGCGTCTACACACACAGCGTCTTCACACACAGCGTCTTCACACTCAGCGTCTACACACACAGGGTCTTCACACACAGCGTCTTCACACACAGCGTCTTCACACACAGCGTCTTCACACACAGCGTCTTCACACACAGCGTCTACACACACAGCAACTCCACCCTTCAACTCTTAACTCCAACTCTGCCTCTCAAACTCTTGTCTTCCAAACTCTGTCTCTCAAACTCTTGTCTTCCAAACTGTGTCTCTCAAACTCTGTCCTCCAACCTCTGTCTCTCAAACTCTGTCTTCCAAACTCTCCACACTTCCACTCCCCCAAGCTCTCCAACTTCAACCCATCTCAAAGCTCTCCGCTCTTCAACCTCTCTCCAAGCTCTCCACCATTCAACTGCCCTCTGTTGACTCCGACTCCTGCTCTTATATCCGCTCTCATTACACCTCCAATTAATTAACCCGCGTCCCAACGGCACTCCGCGTGATCCGTACACCTGTTTCTCGCCAGACTTCCAGACGCCTCTCCAGCCCCGGCAACAGCACCAATCAATCACAGCTGTCCACGGCTCTCCCAGCTTAATTGCCCCAGCATAACCTGCACTGTATTCGCCTTCGCTACAGGCTGACCCAAGATAACCCGTACTGTCTGTGTGATCACGTAATCACGCTGTTTGTGCTACGCACCTTCCTACTCCACTCCAGTAAGAACGAAATATCGTAAGTCGGATCATCATAGGTCGGGGACTACCTGTATATTATCACAACACGTTTGTTTGCATGTTCACCACAAGTGAATGTGGTTAATGCAATAACTTGTTTCCTTGCAAACGTTTTCTAGTTTGGTGTTTGAACATCTTAACACCTCCTTTTATTGCCAGAAAGGGTAAAACCTATTGTTCTTTTTTCCATACACCATCATCATCGCTGTGATGTCTCCGTATTTATGGTACGTTGTTCCCGTCTCTGTTCTGGGCGACCACAGTCACACGACTACTACGGCAGAAGTTTTAATTTTCCATTCGTGCATCGGGATGTCATCCGCATCGGCCATGGTTTATGCAGTGGGTGCAGTTCATGGGTGGACTGTGAGCAGCTTCGTGGAAGATCAAAGCCCATTGTGATCTGCGTTGGGTCTTTCACAACCCGTTGTGTTATTTGGAACTCCATTTGGTGAGTGCCGGGTGTCGTGAGAGTGGGATGAGGTGTCCGGTGACTGGTCAGAATCAGAACATGTCTTTGTACTGCGGGCAGTGCCGAATGATGCTCGTGCGGAGCCTGTAGCATATGTGTTAAAGGGGCCATAAATAAATACATAATTAAATAGAAACACGTGAATATTAAAACATCACGTTATTTTTACTTGCACAGTAAAGCAATTGTATTTTTTTTCATTTGCCATACATCCACAGACAATACGACAAATCGCTACCGTTAAAACACCCAGTCGTTCATATTCTTTTTTTTAAATATATATTTCATTATTTTATTGTTTCCCTTCAACGTGGTGACTTTTTCCGAAAGAGCTAAGAATATGAATTGCCGCAGTCACGAAAGCTTGAAATCAAAATTCACCCGGTCGTTGGTAAACGTTGAAGGCGGTATAGTACTGCAGTAGCAGAGCAAGTGCAGAATCACTGAACCGGCATTGACAGCTTGCGAGCGTTTAGCGCGGGGCCCTTGAAGGTGCGGGGCCCGTAGCTACTACACGTGTAGCTAGACTTTTGCCACCGGGATCATCCAGCACTGACTGCAGGAGTGAATCCGAAGAGCTATGCAGCTCTTTAATTCACAGATCTCCAGTAAGGGGGCGCGAGGTTAAAACACATTACAGCAACAAACACAGTACACACACAAAAAAAAACATAAGTGCAAAGTATAGGAAAGGTGAGCAAATTACCACCAACTTGAAAATAACATTGAAGCATCATCACCAAGACCAACGGCACCACAATCATCACCCCCTACCTTCATCGTCACCGCTACGTTCGCTATCAGTATCACCATACCACCACCACCACCACCACAGATGTTCTAATGGCTATCGCGCACGCACGGAAGCAGAATATATTTTACTGCAGGAATCCGATGAGCTGTAAAGCGCTTTCACAGATGTCTAGTCGGGGCGAAGGGGTCATAACGTTACAACGACAAACACCACAATACACAAATACCACGATCGGAGTGAAAAGTATAGCAAATCACTACAAACATACAAATACTATTTACAAAATGGGACTTTTTTTTGCCAGTATCAAACTATGGAAAAATAAAAGAATCGTTTTTTTTTGTTTTACCCATTCTGGCGATAAAAAAAATAGTTGTGTTCAGATGTTCAAACACCGAATGGAAACCTCTTGTAAGGAATCAAGTGAGTGCATTAACCAAACACGGCACTTGTGGTGATCGTGCGAACGAACGTGGGCTCTGATAATGTTGTAACGCATTGTCTTTGAAACGCATTGTCTTTGAAACGCATTGAGAAACAAGCAACCTTCTTTAGGGGCCCAAGTCTCAACCACCAGGGTCCCACCAGGGTCCCACCAGAGATCAACGCCAAAACGCAAACGGTACAGTAAATAAAATGTATATATATATATATTTTTAAAAAAATCTTTACCAGGTAAAGACCGCCGAGGTACCTGCCCATCACAAATGAAAGCTCAACGTCGCGATTAATCGTTTGGATATAATGTATAGCAGCCAATCAGCTCTCGTCGGCAGCACCACGTCCAGCGGTTGTTGTCTCCCCCTAGTGGCGATGTTTACACGCAGCACCACGTGCTCATTTGAGGCTGAGTCGACCTAGGGGAGGCCTAGGACCTGGCAGAAGGGGGCTGGGATTAGCTCCACGGATTTCTGCAACAATGACCTCCCCCACCCCCGTTATTTATGTCTGACATGCGCCTGTTACAAATTGCATTGCTCTTATGTAGTATATGGTATAGTGTACTGACTAATATAAAAAAAAAGTGTATAGTGTAGTGTGCAGTGTATAGTGGAGTTTTGTATAATAGTGCAGTGCATAGTGGAGTGTATAGTGTATAATAGTGGATTGTATACTAGTGTATAGTGTAGTGTATAATGGTGCGTAGTGTACAGTGTAGTGTGTAATCGTGTATAGTGTAGTGGACAGTGTAATAATACAAATAATATATATTTAAAATAAAAAAAAATCACTAAATGGAAAAAAAATAATAAGCGAAAGTGTATTAATAGGGTTTAAGGCGCATTTGAAACATTTCCACAGACTCAGAGATCCCTCTGATATCTCATGGAAGAGCGTTCCATAGCCTGGGGGCTACACGGGAAAAAGCTCGATCACCCATAGACCGAAACCTCGATCTAGGAATACAGAGAAGATCTGCATCCCCAGATCTCAGGGACCTTGGGGCATATGGGTGAAGCATGTTAATGATGTAGGCTGGGGCAAGATGGTTAACTGCTTTGTAAGTTAATAGAATTTTAAACTGTATTATATTTGAAACTGGACGTCAGTGTTACGTGATGTGAAGGAGGTGATCTTGTTAACACCCCAGCAGCCACATTTTGAACATGCTGCAAATTATAATAATATGGGGGTTTTTTCCCCTTTTTTCTGGCAACAAACTGAAACCTTATTACAAGGATTCATGTTTACTGCATTAACCACAATACCTGCAGTCAAAAAGCAAACGAAAAAACACACTATATGATAATATATTGGCATTGTCATTGAAACTGATTGGTCCACACCAAGGGACGGCTTTCTTTTGAGCCTCGACCACCAATTGGTGCTCGACCAGAGGACGCCAAAAGGCGTCATCTGGTCGAGCACCAATTGGGTCGAGGCTCAAAAAGAAAGCCGTCCCTTGAGGTCTAATTATGCTGCAAATTGGTTAGCACCTTCTTAGCCCGTGCCAGGGAGTAAGACATTAGTCTATGCGAGATTAGATGATGACATGGGCCAGCTTTTCTGCATTTGAGGCAAAGAGAAGGGATCGGGTATTGGGGATATTCCGAAGATGCGAAAAATTAAGTCATTGTGATCTTTCTAATTTGACCCTTGAAGCACAATGTGGAATCACAGACGACCCCTAGATTTGTGACTTCCTGTGCCGAACTTATTAAATGAGCGTCAATCGTAATGTTGAAGGGTGACCCAATGAGCATCAACCTCCGTTTTAACACAATTCAATTGGACGACGTTTTGTTGCAACTAACTTTTGATGGAAGCCAGCGCCGAGGTAAGTATGGAGGCAGATGCAGGGATATCGGACTCAATGCAAGTAAATATCATGAATGTCGTCCGCATAGCAATGAAACTTTAGGCCGAGATTTCGGAGCAAATGACCCAGTGGGATCATATAAATACAAAAGACAGGGCCAGAAACTGAATCCTGAGGAACCCCAAATGAAACAGGGCTGGGAGCAGATTTCAAATCTCCCATGGATACGAACTGTTCCAAGATTAGCTAGATAAGATCTGAACCAACGGAGGGCAGGTCCTTAAACCCCCATGATGCTTTCCAAGCGATCAGTCAAGATGTCACGATCGATGGTGGAAAAAAAGGCTGAACTCAGATCCAGCAAAGCGAGGAAACTGGGTGAGCCAGAGTCAGCAGCGATCAAAAGGTCGTTCACCGCTTTTAACCAGAGATGTCTCAGTGTTGCGTCCGGCCCTGAACCCAGACTGGGGAGTGGATCCAGCAAATCATTAATAGGGCAAAGGGTGGTTCAGCTGGCTACAAGGCAACCAGGCCTTCATGGACCTTGAAGAGGAAGGGTCGGTTGGAGACTGGGCGATAATTATTTAAAACCTCGGAATCAAGGCCAGTCTTTTTTTTTTCAGGAGAGGGGTGACAGCTGCAAGTTTGAAGGTAGGAAGGGGATAATACCAGAGCTGAGAGATTGATACAACAACAAAAATGCTGGTTACAAAAAGGCAGAGTAAATGGACATTTTCTTGAATTAATTTTCCCAGAGAGAAGGGAATCGAGGGAACAACCATAACAGAAATTGATGATGGAGGCAACCTTGGACAATTCCAATAGTTCATGGTTTCATTTATTTGGTATAGCCCTGTGAGCCATTCGGCTCTTGAATCGGGTGCAACCGCAACAAACAAAAAAAAACATGAACAAGAAAACATCTTAAAGTGACTTTGTGTGACTGTGCAAACAGAAAAATCCAGGAAAAAAACATCGAAATATTCCTGAAATAACCACCGTTACACCAACGCTGTGTGCAAAAATCCCAGTGGGATGCAAGTCAAATGACAACAACAACATATTCTTAGTTCTTTCGGTAAAGTCACGTTGAAGGGAAACAACAAAATAATAATATATATATAAAACAATAAAAATTCTCACGACGTTTCGACCATAACACAAACGGTTGTCTAAGATTAAGGCCATCAGTCTAACTCCGTACTACAATAAACAAAAACATGGCCAAAACAAAAAAAACACGTTTTCGAAATCAACAAAACCAAAAGCCAACAAATGCAATGTAACAGTGATCATAGGGACTGTGACCGAATTTTTAAAACAATAATCTACGCGAATAAATTATAACACCCAATGAACACGCGGGAAATGTTTTGGAATAGGGGCAGAGTAAGCAGACGAGTACATTTGAACCTTATGACGGGACCCAGGGGTTCCAGAATAAATGGAAGTCAAAATCGTAAATTAATTTATTTATTTTGGCGACTCCGTCCCACCGCGCACATAAACCCCGCGAGAAGAAACACGACTTTTAAATTTCGATTTAAAGCTTTCATGACTGCAAGGATTAATCTTCTTTGGTTCTTTCGGTAAAAGTCACCGCCACCACGTAGAATGAGAATAAAATAATAAATTGATAAAATAAATTTCGATTTAAAGCTTTCGTGACTGCAATGATTCATCTTCTTTGGTTCTTTCGGTAAAGTCAGCGCTGTCCTACCAGACAGTCTCGCCCCTTCACCTGATGAAGGCCGCTTGTGTTGTGGCCGAAACGTCGTGAGAATATTATTATTGTGTTATTTTATTTTATCAATTTATTATTTTATTCTCATTCTACGTGACTTTACCGAAAGAACCAAAGAAGATGATAAAATAAAATAACGCAATAATATTCTCACGACGTTTCGGCCACAACACAAGCGGCCTTCATCAGGTGAAGGGGACGAAACTGTCTGGAGGACAGTCACTCCAGCGCTGTCCTACCAGACAGTCTCGTCCCATTCACCTGATGAAGGCCGCTTGTGTTGTGGCCGAAACGTCGTGAGAATATTATTGTGTTATTTTATTTATCAATTTATTATTTTATTCTCATTCTACGTGGTGACTTTACCGAAAGAACCAAAGAAGACTCACTTTTAAACTTTGATGAGCGCATCGTGCGGAGCTCGAGAGGAATAGATCGCCGTATCGTTCGCCTTCAACAGACATAAAATTACGTCGCAACTCAGTTTATGCGAGTGCCAGGGGCTTATGGGACCCCGGGGTCCCGCCATATCATTTATCTAAGAAACAATTTCAGACATGTCTCGCATTCAACTTTGAATTGGGAAGAGGACAAGCTGAGATGGCGACTTTAACATCCGATGAGTCATAGCAAAAAGTGCTCTGGAAGTTTTTAACGTTGTTGGCAATAAAACATTTTTTTTTTAAAGAAACAAGCTCTAGCCCGGTATAAGTCATCCCTGTAAGTTGACTGGTGGTGGTTAACAATCTGTAACATGGACTGTAAGACCGGATTTCCTCCAAGTCTGATCGAATTTTTGCACGGCTGCCTTTCAGGAGTGAAGAACGTCACAAAAACCAAGGCGCAGATTGATTAGTAGAGATTCCCTTGCATTTAAGTGGGGCAAAGATATCAAGGATGGATCTGAGAGAATCATTGTAAACCTTCATGTCATCTAAATGCAAGTAACCAAAGTCACTGAGAGGAGTTTGTGCTATTGCATTTGAAAAGAAAGTTGGGATTATAGTCTTGATTGGATGAAACACGATTGGCCTCCTGAAGAGATTAGGTGGAGGGCAATGCCACAGTGAAAAGTGCATCCAGACGATCAGAAAGGCGAGGACCAACAGGCTGCACATCTAAAACGCCAATCCCAAAGGGAATTACAGGGTGGAGGGTGTGACCATGGCTGCGAGTGGGTACATTCACATGGTGGGTGAGACCAAAGCAATCAAGTGGAGCTAAGATGCCCCCCGCAGACAAGGAGCAATTCCTGGTATCGACATGGATGTTGAAGTCGTCCAGAATAAGCATCCTGTCATGGGTTGGGCACATCACCGTGATGAGCTCGGCAAACTCGTGAAGGAGCAGAGTGGTTGACTTTGGAGGACGATATCCCGGTACCAGATGCACGGCACCGGATACTTCACTCAAAAACAAGAACACTCAAACTCTCGGCTGGGAGGGATGGTCACAGGCCGCAGATTGGCAGACTTGTGGTACTAGATTTGAAGCTTTCGTGACTGCAAGATCCATACTCTTTGGTTCTATTCGGTAAAGTCACCACGTAGGTAAAAAATAAAACAACAAAAATCACGACGTTTCGGCCACAACACAAGCGGCCTTCATCAGGTGAAGGGATCCCTGGCTGTCTCGAAGACTGCGCTGGAGTGAAACAGAGCCAAGCTCAGACTACGACCTTTAAGCTGTGTGAGCGGGATTAAGGTGCCTCGACAAAGGAATTAGCATAAAAAATTAGCAAAAAATTAGGTTTTTATCAGAGATTTGTTCACGAGGCAATTCAGATCTACAAACACAGACACAATTTCAACCGAGGAGATGGTTCCAAATTAAGCAACCATTGGAAAGATGTTCTAAATCGAACTAAACATTAAACAAATTTTCATTGGCACAGTATATTTTTTCAAGTAGTGGTACCCCAAACTTTCGCAGCACAGGCTGGTGCTCTGCCGGTGCCGATCACTGTGCTACACCTTTCATCATGCTAAGTCCGCCAATCAAATGCTATTTTTTTATGCTAATTCCTTTGTCGAGGCACCTTAATCCCTCTCACACAGCTTAAAGGTCGCGGTCTGAGCTTGGCTCTGTGTTTCACTCCAGCGCTGTCTTCGAGACAGGCCGGGGTCCCTTCACCTGATGAAGTCCGCTTGTGTTGTGGCCGAAACGTCGTGAGATTTTTGTTGTTTTATTTTTCACCTACGTGGTGACTTTACCGAATAGAACCAAAGAGTACGGACTTGCGGTAAATCATTGCCACACCACTTCCCCTGCGAGTTGTGCGTGGCTTCTCGAAATCGGTGTACTCGTTGCTCAAATGACGCAGGTTGCAAAGAAGCGAACTTGGCTGGCTTAATGCCTCCGTCAGTCAAAACATCGGATGATGAGGGCGTAGTGATGGACACCAAGGGGCGCCGCAGGTATCTCATACTTACTCCAGAGCACCTGGCAAGTGGACCGCGAGTGTGAGATATAAGCGCAGAGATTGGATTGTACAATTTGGTGGCAGGGGCCCGACAATGACCTGAGCCACGGTAAATTGTACGGTGAGCGATGAGTAATCCCGATAGGACGAGAGAGGGGCTGAGAGGGAGCATTATGGACGTGAGCTGTGGTGCATTGACGGCTGAGGAGGGCCCTGGCAGAGTACGAGATGATTGCGTAAAATCCCACGGAGATAGTTCGCCGAAGCAGGACGATGCCACTGGTCTACAGCCAAAATGCTTCCGAAATAAATTCAGCCCAGCTTTACTAGTCCTGGGTCACTGAGAATGAAAATGATTTTTTTGACTGAAAGCTTTCGTGACTGCAGGGATTCATATTCTTGGTTCTTTCGGTAAAGTCACGTATGACAAAAACGATGCTTAGAGAATTGTCAATTGGCTCCAGCTTTCGAGATATGCCACTGGGTCAGTATATACGACCCTTGAACAATCACGCTGGATATCTACGTGCGTGGCTGGCTGCAGGCTCCGACAAGCAAGTCCGGCTGTCGGAGCTGTGTAGGCCAGGGCCAGCGTTGAACGCCGGTGAGCGGGGTGGGCGGCAGGCGATCGTGAAGCAAGGCCGCAGGTCGCTCTGTCGCAGGGAAGCAGCCAGATGCAGTGGAACGCCCGATGGCTGCTCTGGGCCTTGGCGATCCGGCCGGGTACCGCGACAACGCAAAGCCACCACCACCGCCACGGACCAGTTTTCAGTTTCATTTATTTGGTATAGAGCCCTGTGAGCCATTGGGCTCTTGAATCGGAGTGCAACCGCAACAAACAAAAAAAACAAAAACATGAACAAGAAAACATCTTAAAGTGACTTTGTGCAAACAGAAAAATCCTGAAAAAAACAGCAAAATCCTCCAGGAAAAGCACCGTACACCAAGGCTGTGTGCAAAAAATCCCAGCGGGATGCAAATCAAACAACAACAACAAACAACCACAAGACAACTTAGCTTAAATCCACCAGTTTAACTCCGTACAACAACAAACAAACATGGCCAAACCCCCCACCCACCCCCAAAAAAAAAAAAAACGTTTTCGAAATCACCAAAATAAAGCCATAAAAGCAACGTAACGGTGACCATAGGAACCAAGGCGGGATGGCACGCCAGCCGGCAGCGTCAGGTTGTAGACAGACAGCGATGTCATTCCCAAGCGTCCCAGCACGAGAGAGAGAGGGAGAGAGAGGGAGAGAGAGAGAGTGGCGAGGCTCTCGCCACAACGGGGGGCACAAAATGGCCTGACCAACCACGCCAGCCTGAGCAGGCAGGCCCCGTGGCTCCGGTGGATAGCGTCGGGTAGGCGAACCAGCATGCCGGTCAGCACAGGGGGCTTGCCGACGGACACCCAAAAGACCCGGGCCGACGACCGGTAGCCAATGCCAGGGGGATTAAGACGCCGATGCCGTGCTCCGTTTTGCCGGGCCGCACCAGTCGATTCTGCAGGTGCCGCAAGTGGCAGATTATTTTTTTTTTCCCGTTACGCAAAATTAAAAAAGGATGATGCCCAATCGTGGTGGCAGCAGTTATGGCAGCAGATTTATTGTGGCCAGGGGGCGGCAGGGGAGGGGGGCAGGACAGGTGATGATTTGTGACAGCGGCGGACAGTAGTGTTGGTATCCTGCGTGTAAGTGTCCGTGTTAAAAAGTGCCACGGGCAAATGCGACTGAACGCGTGCGGTTTAGCTGCGCGAGTAAAAGTCTAAATATCCATGTCATGGTGTACGCGTATCTGAGTGCATTTATGTACACTTGTGTATGTTCACGTAGTATAAGCCTGTATGTGCGTTTGTCGGTGTAAATGTGTGTGTGTGTGTAGGTAGGAATGTGAGCTGTGCATGTGTAGTGGCTTAAATTTGAGGCGGAACACTACTATTGGATCTTGGATGCAACGCGTTGATTTGCTAATCCCTACAGGCTAACTCTCTGCTTAACCGGATAATGAATTACGGGTGGTGACCACCACGGGTGACTATGTACACACTGCATGGGACAACTACTGAATCGGAGCAGGACAGCCAACACGCTGCCTGGTACACTTGCGCGAAGACCGGAGACCGAGACACCCAGGGACGAAGGCGGCGGATTTCTTCCCAGAGATGGCCAGGACCCCTAACCTTGGCCACGGCACCCCCCTTTTTTCGCATAATTCCTTCTCGAAGATCGAGGGCCCACATCACGTGTCCCTCTCGCCTCCTCCTCTCTGGCCCTCGTTACCGCCCCCCATCCGGTCACGTGCCCCCCGACGGGTTCACCCAGACTGTTATGACCTCACCCGACTCTCTCTCTCTATCTCTCTCTCTCTCTCTCCACGCTGCCACCAGGACTGCGCCCACTATCGAGCCCGTCCGTGGCACACTCTGGTGCTAGAGAGAGAGGCTCCGCACACACACACAAGTGTAATACAGCACTCCAGATGCACCACTCTGCGCTCGGTACTGTCGCTACCGCTCTAGTGACATCATTTATGTCACTGCACGTGGCGTATATTACGGAATAAGATTATGTTTGCACACTGTATGTGTGTTTATTCGTGTGTGTGTGTGTGTAAATACTAAATGTGTGTACGCGTGTCAGTATTTATGCGCATATTAAAAAAAAAACATGAATACAGTATGTTTTGATTTAAAGCTTTCGTGACTGCAGTGATTCATATTCTTGGTGCTTTCGGTAAAAAGCCACGTTGAAGGGAAATAATAAAATAATAAAAATATATAAAACACTACAAATTCTCACGACGTTTCGACTGCTTGTGTTGCAGTCGAAACGTCGTGAGAATTTAATTGTTAATATGAATACAGCATGTTTCAGAATGTGTGCCAATGCATGGTAAAGTTCACGTGAATTGTGTGTCTGTGTAATTGTGTGTGTTTGAGTCTGTACGCTAAGTGTAATACAGCGCTCCAGATACGTATATGTGTGAATGAAAAAAGCACGTGAAAATATGTGTCAGTGTGAAGACTTGTACGTATGTGAAAATATATTATCATGAAAATGTGTGTATTTACACATGGGTGTGTATGGGTCTGGATTGTCTGTGGGTCTTTGCATGTATGTATACTGAACTTCTTTTGCACCGTACGCAGCGAACACTGCTAATCTGTGGGTCTCTGTATACGTATGTGTGGTGAACTACTTTCGCACCGCACGTAGCCAACCCTGCTAATCCGAGGTGCGGAAGTGAGACAATCAACGAAAAAGCAGTTCTCAAGAAATTGGTTTGTCAATCTATATTCAAAAGTTCCTATCTCCCAGTGGCTTCCGAAGTAATCTGTATAAATAAAAAACTTATCCTGTACACCTCAAAAGCCTGTGGGGCACTTCCCGGCAAGGGAGAAAGCCAAAATTTGCTGCACATTTAGCTTTTGGAACACAACAGTAACAACACATCTTAAAGTCCCAAGATTTTCCATTTTTTTTAGTGCGCCATGAACACGATTGTGAATGGTGTCATTCAGAACCCGTTCAAAGTATGAGATTGCGATGTTTTTCCTATGATAGAGCGTTAGAAGGCAAATTAAATTTAATCGAGAGCAACTTTTATATATTTTATTTTTATGATGTTCAAACATAATTTGAAAACGGTAGCACATTAGAGAGCTTCCCCTCGCAAAGTATTAAGTTCCTTAATTTTGTTCTTTCTTATTGACGAACGGAATATTTAAATTGAGTGGTTTCCAATGGGTACGTCTTTAAATGTAAGAAGTTGAATCATGTTGTAAACAATTTTTGTGCATTTTTGCGGAAACATACAAATTCTTGGAATAGTTCTTCTTTGGTTCTTTCGGTAAAGTCACGTAGAATGAGAATAAAATAATAAATTGATCAAATAAAATAACACAATATAGTCTCGTAGAGACGAGACAGTCTCTACGAGACTATCTCGTCCCTTCACCTGATGAGGGCCGCTTGTGTTGTGGCCGAAACGTCGTGAGAATATTATTGTGTTATTTTATTTTATCAATTTATTATTTTATTCTCATTCTACGTGACTTTACCGAAAGAACCAAAGAAGATGAATCCTTGCAGTCACGAAAGCTTTAAATCGAAATCTTGGAATAGTTGTTAGTGGTTTGATCGTAGATAAAAATAAATAAATAATACGATTTAGGTTAATTATTATATTCATTGAAAATGTTGCCTGGCGAAGACAGCCTTTATGAACAAATAATAACCATGCTAATCCGAGGTGCGGAAATAATAATAATGATAATATATCATCTGGGAGTTCAGGATTTGGCTCAAGAAATCCTGGGCTGCCGATGAGAGCTAATGCCGAAACCGTCTAATCAATGCCGCCCATAAGACCCCCTCGCAGGACAGGGTTGACAGTAAAAATTCCTATTCTTAGTTTTTTTTCGGTAAAGTCACCACGTTGAAGAGAAACAACAAAATAATAAAATATTTATAAAACAATAAAAAAAATTCTCACGACCTTTCGACCATAACACAAACGGTCATCGTCAGGTGTGAAAGGCAACGTGACTTTACCGAAAGAGCTAAGAATACGAATTACTGCAGTCACAAAAGCTTTAAATCAAAATTTGACGCACTTATATTTAGGCGATCTAACCCAGCAACAACAACAAAAACTTTATTATGGATAAAGGTGCATTCATTAATATTTGTTACGTTGCGAGTTTAGCCAAGCCAGCATTGGGCAAAGCTTTGCCCACTTTTCACCGAGGCAACTGGACACGCTTAGTACAGACTACTGTAAGTGTATTCTTAGTTTTTTCGGTAAAGTCACGTTAAAGAGAAACAACAAAATAATAATATATATAAAACAATAAAAAATTCTCACGACGTTTCGACCATAACTCAAACGGTCGTCTTCAGGTGTGTTGGTTCGCATAAATTTATTTTTAAACGGCGCATTTATTTATTTATGGTCGAAACGTCGTGAGAATTTTTTTTATTGTTTTATATATATTTTATTATTTTGTTGTTTCCCTTCAACGTGACTTTACCGAAAGAGCTAAGAATATGAATTATACTGCAGTCACGAAAGCTTTAAATCAAAATCTATGCAGGATTCTTAGCTCTTTCGGTAAAGTCACCACGTTGAAGGGAAACAATAAAGTAATAAAATATATATTTATATATGAAATATTTTCTATATTTATATATTTCATTATTTTATATTTTATTATTTTGTTGTTTCCCTTCAACGTGACTTTACCGAAAGAGCTAAGAATGTGAATTACTGCAGTCACGAAAGCTTTAAATCAAAATCTATGCAGGATTCTTAGCTCTTTCGGTAAAGTCACGTTGAAGGGAAACAATAAAATAATGAAATATATATTTATATATTTTATTATGTTATATATTATTATTTTGTTGTTTCCCTTCAACGTGACTTTACCGAAAAAAAAAACTAAGAATATGAATTACTGCAGTCACGAAAGCTTTAAATAAAAAATGTAAGTAAAAATTCCGTTAAATTTTTTGTTACGTCCGCAGACCGGATATGCGCGAATGTGAAGGGTGTCGAAAATGTTCTGCCCGCCTATTTTGTAATACTTCCCGTAACGACTCGAACCACGACAGTGTATGAGTGTTATCAGTCGCACACACACAGCGCAATAATTTCCGTCACCGCAAGATAGGAAGTGAATTGAGTCTGGCGGTGATACCATGAAAACGCTGTGTTTGGTACCATTTTCTAAAATTAAACAAACAAAAAAACCAACCCTATTATCATTTCTTATCGGCCATGGTCAATCTACTGCTTGATGTACAGTGAGGGAAAAAAAGTATTTGATCCCCTGCTGATTTTGTACGTTTGCCCACTGGCAAAGAAATGATCAGTCTATCATTTTAATGTTAGGTTTATTTGAACAGTGAGAGACAGAATAACAACAACATCCAGAAAAAAACGCATGTCAAAAATGTTATAAATTGATTTGCATTTTAATGAGGCAAATAAGTATTTGACCCCCTCTCAATCAGAAAGATTTCTGGCTCCCGGGTGTCTTTTATACAGGTAACGAGCTGAGATTAGCAGCACACTTAAAGGGAGGGCTCCTAATCTCAGCTTGTTACCTGTATAAAAGACACCTGTCCACAGAAGCAATCAATCAATCAGATTCCAAACTCTCCACCATGGCCAAGACCAAAGAGCTCTCTAAGGATGTCAGGGACAGGATAATAGACCTACACAAGGCTGGAATGGGCTACAAGACCATTGCCAAGCAGCTTGGTGAGAAGGTGACAACAGTTGGTGCGATTATTCGCAAATGGAAGAAACACAAAGGAACTGTCAATCTCCCTCGGCCTGGGGCTCCATGCAAGATCTCACCTCGTGGAGTTGCAATGATCATGAGAACGGTAAGGAATCAGCCCAGAACTACACGGGAGGATCTTGTCAATAATCTCAAGGCAGCTGGGACCATAGTCACCAAGAAAACAATTGGTAACACACTACGCCGTGAAGGACTGAAATCCTGCAGCGCCCGCAAGGTCCCCCTGCTCAAGAAAGCACATATACATGCCCGTCTGAAGTTTGCCAATGAACATCTGAATGATCCAGAGGACAACTGGGTGAAATTGTTGTGGTCAGATGAGACCAAAATGGAGCTCTTTGGCATCAACTCAACTCGCCGTATTTGGAGGAGGAGGAATGCTGCCTATGACCCCAAGAACACCATCCCAACACATTTAGGTCATTCCCTCCTGTTTGATGTGGCCTCGTCATCTTGCACATCGGTTCCTTCACACACGTTGGCTTTTCAGCTTGAGTGATTGAGGACTCAATTTCATACGAATAATGCACTTCCTGGGCAGGGGTGGCCGCTGTTATACCGGCGTTTTTTGTGTCTCACTCGTGCTTTTTTTTTTCCCAAAGAGGCATGTACGATTCTGCTTGTCGCTCTCAGGTTCTTCCTCTGACTCCAGTGGAGGGATGTCGCTGTCTGATTGTGTGGTTGAGTGTGTGAGTGTGTGTGAGTTTGTTAATGTGTGTGTGTGAGTGAGTGTGAGTGTGTAGGAGTGTGTCTGATTGTGTGAGTGTGTGTGTGAGGGTGTGTGAGTTTGTTAGTGTGTGTGTGAGTGCGTGTGAGTGTGTAGGAGTGTGTGTGTGTGTCAGTGTGTGTATGAGTGTGTGTGAGTTTGTGAGTGTGTGTGTGTGAGAGTGTGTAGGAGTGTGTGTGTGAGTGTGTGAGTTTGTGAGTGTGTGAGTTTGTCAGTGTGTGAGTTTGTGAGTGTGTGTGAGTTTGTGAGTGTGTGTGTGTAAGTGCGTGTGAGTGTGTATGGAGTGTGTGTGTGTGAGTGGGTGTATGAATGTGTCTGATTGTGTGGGTGAGTGTATGAGTGTGTGTGAGTTTGAGAGTGTGTGTGTGTGAGTGTGTGTGAGTGTGTAGTAGTGTGTGTGTGAGTGTGTGTATGAGTGTGTCTGATGTGGGTGAGTGTATGAGTGTGTGTGAGTTTGTGAGTGTGTGTGTGTGAGTGCGTGTGAGTGTGTAGGAGTGTGTGTGTGTCTGTGTTAGTGTGTGTATGAGTGGACGGGTGCGAGGGGCTGGTAACCCCTCCACCTTCAATTAATTACCACTAAACTAAGACTGAAATATATAACTAATAAGCTTGTGCCGGAGGCCCCGGGGGGCCAGGCGTCTATGACGTCTCCTGGCCAAACCCCAATTGGCGGAGCCAGGAGATTGAATATCTACCCTCAGGGCTCCTCCAGAAACAACGAAAAACCACTACGGGTGGCCACGTGGAATGTTAGAACGCTCACTGCGGAGGAGAGGCTGCCACTCCTCTGTTGGGAGCTGGACCGGTACCGCCTGGATCTATGTGGCATTCAGGAGGTCCGGTGGACCGGTTCTGGCTCCTGCCACCATGAGGGGTGGACAGTCCTCTACTCGGGGCAGGAGACTGCCAAACAGCAGGGAGTGGCTCTTCTTCTGAACAAAATAATAAAGGGGGTGTGGGAGCATGGCAGTGAGGTGTGGGAAGCTGTAAGCCCCAGGAAACTTTGGGCTCGCCTTCCCATCAACCAGAGACGAGGAGTGGTGGTCGTGGTTACTTATTCCCCAACCGAAGATGAACATCCGTGGAGGGATGCAGGCAAGGCCGATGAGTCAGATGCCTTCTATGACCTCCTGTCCCAGGTGCTAGCTAAAGTGGCCCCTCGGGATAGAGTCATCATGTTGGGCGACTTCAATGCCCGAGTTGGTCATGATACTGGCACCTGGTCTGGAGTGATTGGAAGGCATGGGCCGGATAAGCTCAATAACAACGGTAGGAGGCTGCTAGATTTTTGTGCAGCCCATGGGCTTGTAATTACTAACACATTGTTCCGGCATCAGCGCATCCACACAACATCATGGATGCATGCCGGGTCCAAGCAAGAACATCTTCTGGACTACATAGTGGTGGAACAGAGGATGCGGGCCCATGTCCTTGACACCAGGACCTACCGTGGAGCTGATCTGCCCACTGACAATCGACTTGTCATCTGAAAGATGCGCCTGCCATTCTTCCTCTCCGGTGGTGGGTGTACACCGAGGACCCCATTCAAACCCATAGTGGCATGGTCTCAGCTAGCTGATGAAAGTTGTAAGCGAGAATTTCATCATCGCTTGCGGCTGGGGTTGGCATCGTCCTTCTGATGTTGAGGTGACATGGGCGAGGTTTTTGACTGAGGCTCATGCAGCTGCAATGGCTGCTTTGGGTACACGGTCCAGACCTCCCCAGAGACCCTGGCTCACAGAGGAGGTGTTCAGGCTGGCTAAGAAAAAGCGGCAGGCCCACTCTCATCGTCTACAGCATCGCACATCAGAGAATGAGGAGGCTTACCGCAGTCTTCGCTCAGAAATTCGGAGAGACATGATGCACGGCGAGGATTGGTGGTGGGTTGCTGAGGATATGGAGTCTGCCTCAATGGCCTGCGATCACAAATCGCTCTTTAACTCCGTAAAAAAGTAACCTGCAGCGCCACACCTGTTACCATCATTAAGGGAAAAAACGGTGATCCATTCTCAGACCCCCAAGAATAGGTTTGCAGATTTGCTGAGCATTTCTGCGAGGTCCTGGGGAGGGAAATCCCTCAGCCTGGAAAACATCGTAGCACAAAGTGGGGATGACCATGCTGAGGCTGCGGTATCTCAAATTTTGAAAGAAGAAGTCACCCCCTGTAAGTGGCTGGCTGAGGTGCCATCTGTTGAGGAAATACTGAAGGCGATCCGGAGTCTGAGACCAGGAAAGGCAGCGGGCAGAGATGATCTCCCAAGCGAAATGCTGAGGGAGGGCGGCGTTTGTGCACAGACTGCCCTTCATGACATCAAAACAAGTCTGGACCACTGGACGGGTTCTGCAGGATTGGAAGGATGCCCTGGTGGTCCCCCTCTTTAAGAAGGGGGACCGCACAGACTGTAACAATTACATGGGCATCTCACTCCTCAGTGTGCCGGGGAAGATCCTAGCAAGGATTATTCAACATCGCCTTGCCAGGCACACTGAGGAGAGGTTTGCAGAGCCCCAATGCGGTTTCAGGAAAGGGTGGTCCTGCACAGATGCTATATTTTCTGTCCCTCTGCTACAGCAGAGGTGTAGGGAATTCCAACAAGACCTACATCTCTGCTTTATTGACCTGGTGAAGGCCTATGATACAATCAGTAGGCCTGGGCTCTGGGTTGTTCTTCGTTCTTTAGGACTCCCTGACCCTCTGCTCACGATCATTAAGGACCTTCATGATGGTGAGCGGGCCCGGGTAAAACTACGTGGCCGGGAGTCAGAGCCGTTCCCTGTTCACCTTGGGGTGCGACAGGGATGTCCTCTGGCTACCACATTTTTTTTACATAATTTAACATCTATTTCGACCACTTAGTTCGTGAAACCTTCGGTGGCTTTACCGGAGGAATTTCCATCTGCTAAAGATACAATAGGAGGATGATCGATCCCCGTGAGCATGTCAAGGGATGGCGCCCTATTGTTCAACTATGTTATGTATGCCGATGATCTGGTAATTGCTGCTCATTCAGAGGAGGAGTTGGAGGCACTGCTGCTGAACTTGGAGCATGCCACTAAGAGGTGGGGCCTTACCATCAGCCACACTAAAACCAAGAACCTGCCTGGATATTTTGAACCATCAGACACTCCACCCCCATAACTTCCCAATGGTTATGGGGCAGTTGTGGAGAGAGTGGACAGTTTCCCATACCTGGGCAGTGTGCCCATGACTGGCTCCGGTTTGACAGCAGAGGTCTCACACCGAATTAGTCGAGCGGTAAGACCTAGCTTGCTTGCCCATCGCCACATAAAAACCTCGTGTTGTAACAGCTCTCTCGCTGGTTCAGCAGTTCGACTGCTGGATATTTTTTTTCTGCCTGAGGACGACCGCTGTTGTGTTGCGATCGAAACGTCGTGATATGTGATTTTTTTATTTTATTTCTTTTATTTATTTTTCTACCCATATGACTTTAACCGAAAGATCCAAAGAGTGTGAGGGAAAACTGGAGGACCTGGAGAAAAATCCACGCGACCGCGGGGAGAGGGAGAACACGCACACTCCAAATATACAGCAGCAGGCGTCAGGGTCGGGAACGAACCCACGGCCTCCTGCATACCAGTCGAGGGAGTTAACATCTACAAGCCATGGTCAAAGCTCAACAACAAAGTGAATTATCATCATCACGTGGGAAATGTGTAGCAGCCAAGTCCGTTGGAACTTGCTGGGGGTGGGTGGGGTAACTTCCTTGTTCCCCATTTATTATATTTTTAAAACGAGATGCTTGCACTGCGTTGTGGCTTGGCTTTGAATTCGAGTGCTGCTGCTGCTCCTACTGCTGCTATCGCTTACTTGAGTCCGCATCGAGGCCGAACTCACACCGTGTCAACCCGTACGGTTTACCCCGTATTTCTATACGGGGAAATTGAGTTTGCAGGTCCATGCGGCATACAGCCGTTTCAATACGGGCAAGGGAAATATTTCTCTGTATTGCTTGTGTTTCTCCCTCGTTAACGGGACCTCGCGGGATGAACGCCGCGATTTATAAGGGGCACGGGGTGACCATTAAGGTCTGAATTGGTCTGTGGAAAAGATCGGGGCACTGATAGGCTATCTGAACCTGCAAGCCGAGCAGAATTTGACGACGATGCCGTCCTTGACGTCTTTCCTTTCGGGCCAAAAGGACCTCCTGCCCACCTTCGAAACGCTCATCACGGGCGTGCTCATACCCATCGTGTCTAGCCTCACGGGTGTCTACTTTAACATGCTCGCCTTCCGCTGTCCCTGCGCGCCCGCCGAGAATGTCGAGTACGGCTGGAAAGCTTTGTTCATCCCGTTCGCCATCATTCTCATGGTGTCGTTCGCCATCCAGCTGAGGTCGATCGCGGTGGCGAACGGATCCTTGTGCCGCGACTCCAAGTGCCCCCGCCTGTGCCTCTTCCCGTTCACGGCGTTCATGAAGCACGGGGCCTTCGTAGTCGCGTCGCTCGCTTGGATCGTCGTCGCCTACTTCCACGGCAGTGTGCCGATCTGCATCGAGGTCATGAGCCTGGACTGGCGCTACCGCTTCTCGGTGCTCGCCCCGAGCCTCTCGCGCATGAGCGAGGAGGAGAGACGCGGGGTGCTTGCCAAGGTGCCCTGCGCGAATCAGGATCCCCTGCAAGGACTCGTCGCCAACGGCACCAGCAAGGAGGTGCAGTTGGTTATCGTCAACTTCCTCCACGCGACCGCTCAGGTACGCGCTTTGGTAGGGGGGTTGTTGCGGGCAATCTATCGGCAGTCGTTTTGCTTCGTGCTCTTTGAGCAAAGCACACGGGAAGGCAATGAGCGGGAATGCGACGTGTGGATCACCACGGTTGGTTTGTCGGTGCGATGGTCGCGCGTGTTGTTCGCGGTGGCTAGGAAGTGTTGACCTACCTTGCCTGCTACACAAGAGTGCGTGGGTTCGATCGCGATCCTGATTCCTGCCACTGTTTATTTGGAGTTGGAGTTAGCGGATCTCTCTCAATGTGGCCACGTGGATTTTTCTCCAGGACCTCTGGTTTTTCCAATCCACGTTTAGAATCGACGTCATGCGTTCAGAATATTTATTTAAGCCGCTTCGCTAAGCTAACATTTGTGATATAGCCAGGTCGCTTCTGATAAAGAGCCATGCAGCTCAGTTGGGGGCCCTTAGTTTAGTGACAATCATCATCAGGTGGTGTTACTCTGGGGACCAGGAGATTCGATGATAATCAATGTTCGTCGACAGAGTTGGTCGCGTAAAAAGCTGTTGCCGTCTTCCTCCACTACAGCCATACGTATCTTGTCGTGAAAGTTGACACGACCGGGAAAATGTACCTTCCCTTGCTTTCCCTCCCCCCACACCGGTGGCGTTCAAGTCCTGTGCTGTTAAAATTTCAAACATCTTCCTCGCCGCGTTGTTAATTTGTATTTTATTCTACCAGGCGTCAAGCTCCACTGAGCGGTGTAGCTCGTTTTAAGAAGCAACCTGGTCATCACAGATGGTGGCTCAACTACGTGTCTGATTTCATCGTAGCGTGGATATCTTTTATTTTGCAGCAGCCAAATAATCTAAGCGTGTGAGAACAAGGATTCCAAATGTGGAGAGAAACAACGGGAGGATAACATCTCGCCAATGCGGCGCCCCAGTTTGTGGTTTGCGGCTTTTTCAATGAAAATAAAAAAACGCAGCCTGGTTGTGCGCTGGAACAACAACAGCAACAGCGTCCCGAATATAAACTATGAACTCCAACTATTTTAATTTTACCAGGTAAGGGCCCAATGAGCTTCTACATAGCTCTCTTTCAGAAGCGACCGAGCCATGATAGCTCGAAGAAGAGGCTTATCATCACGTGAACATTTATAGCAGCAGCCGAATATTCTAAACGCGTGACGTTGATTCCAAATGTGGAGGGAAAAACCGGGAGGACGTGGAGAAAATCCATGCGACCATGGTGAGAGAGAGACACCGCAAACTCTAAATATGCAACAGGCATCAGGGTCGGGATCGAACCCAGAACCTCCAGTATACCAGGCGAGGTTTATATTCTTGGTTCTTTCGGTAAAGTCACCACGTCGAAGGGAAACAATAAAATAATACAAATATAAAACAATAAAATTCTCACGACGTTTCGACTGCCACGCAAGCAATCATCATCAGGTGTGAAAACCACAACAAGAAAATTTGCTGTCGTTTTCACACCTGATGATGACTGCTTGTGTTGCAGTCGAAACGTCGTGAGAATTTTATTGTTTCATTTTTATTTTATTTTATTGTTTCCCTTCTTACGTGGTGGTAACTTTACCGAAAGAACCAAGAATATGAATCCCTGCGGTCACGAAAGCTTTAAATCAAAATTTAAGGCGAGGTTTGTTGGAACATCTTCTACAACCGCGGGAGTATGAGGACACATCGATGAGATTCAAAGATAAAAATGAAATGTGGTCTGAATTATTCGAATTAAGAGTGCAATGACGCCGACACACGCGGTGTACCCGGAGCCTTTTTATTTTGACACAGAACCCACACTGGGCCCGTCATCTTGTTTGCCTTTTGAAGCTCGGTACGCTCCCCTCCCCGCTGTGCTTCTCTCCCTTTAATACTTTTCGAGCCCCCCGTCTCTGGAAAGCTTCCCTCGCTCCACTCCTTAGCGCTCAACCCTCCGCTCCACCCCTTTTTCCACCTCGATCCTCTCCTCCAATCCCTTTAAACCTTCGCCTCCCGACCAATCGCCGTGGAGTCCTCTACGCACCAATGGGAAGCCATGGGCTGCTTCCTGGCTGTCTGTCTGCCCATGCGTTCGCTTCACGCGATTGGTCTGTTGCCTCGGTTTGCTTACGATGGAGATGGGTTAAGACGACCACGATCGTAAGTCGAAAAATATCGTAAGTCGAAGACGGCCCTAGCCTAACCCAGGAGTCTTAAAGAACGGGTGATAATTTAGCGAAACAGAGCAATTTACACTACCGTACTGTATAAACTATATGCTGTATGTGTTTATTAATTGGAATGCTTCATCTTCTTTGGTTCTTTCGGTAAAGTCACCACGTAGAATGAGAATAAAATAATAAATTGATAAAATAAAATAACACAATAATTTTTTTTATTTTTTTCAATTTATTATTTTATTCTCATTCTACGTGGTGACTTTACCGAAAGAACCAAAGAAGATGAATCATTGCAGTCACGAAAGCTTTAAATCGAAATTTAATTGCAATGCTGTATTGCACAGTAGAATGTGAAGTTAAAAAAAGAGACGAGGTCAATTCTTAGCCTGCCTATGTGAACTGCAATTTAGTAGAAAGGCGTGAGACGCGTACATCCCAGCGGCGACCCAACGTACTGTATCGTACCCCTTCGTACGCTGCTGCGGTAGCCTGCCGTGATAAATTAAAAAATATATTTTACAATTTTGTCGCTGTCGCTATCGCCGTCGTGAGATCGAAATATCGTAAGTCGGACCGTCGTAACTCGAGGACTATCTGTATATATGTAGTGGCACAGGTACATACACACAGGTACATACACATATATACACACACAGGTACATACACACAGGTACATACAGGTACATACACACAGGTACATACAGGTACATACACACAGGTACATACACATACATATACACACAGGTACATACACACAGGTACACACAGGTACATACACACAGGTACATACAGGTACATACACACAGGTACATACGCATACATAAACACACAGGTACATACACACAGGTACATACAGGTACATACACACAGGTACACACACAGGTGCATACACACACAGGTACATACACATGCATACACACACAGGTGCATACACACAGGTACATACAGGTACATACACACATGTACATACACATACATACACACAGGTACATACACATACATACACACAGGTACATACACATACATATACACAGGTACATACACACAGGTACATACACATACATATACACACAGGTACATACACACAGGTACATACAGGTACATACACACAGGTACATACACATACATACACACAGGTACATACACATACATACACACACAGGTACATACACACAGGTACATACACATACATATACACACAGGTACATACACACAGGTACATACAGGCACATACACACAGGTACATACACATACATATACACACAGGTACATACACACAGGTACATACAGGTACACACACAGGTGCATACACATACATACACACACAGGTACATACACACAGGTACATACAGGTACATACACACAGGTACACACAGGTACATACACACAGGTACATATACATACATACACACAGGTACATACACATACATACACACAGGTACATACACATACATACACACACAGGTACATACAGGTACATACACATACATACACACACAGGTACATACACACAGGTACATACACATACATATGCACACAGGTACA
The DNA here is from genome assembly GCF_010993605.1 of Petromyzon marinus. Taxonomy (NCBI): domain Eukaryota; kingdom Metazoa; phylum Chordata; class Hyperoartia; order Petromyzontiformes; family Petromyzontidae; genus Petromyzon; species Petromyzon marinus. The sequence continues at coordinate 104,328 of NW_022638994.1, read as the reverse complement.
TACACACAGGTACATACAGGTACATACACACAGGTACATACACATACACACAGGTACATACACATACATATACACACAGGTACATACACACAGGTACATACAGGTACATACACACACAGGTACATACACATACATACACACACAGGTACATACACACAGGTACACACAGGTACATACACACAGGTACATACACATACATACACACAGGTACATACACATACATACACACAGGTACATACACATACATACACACAGGTACATACACACAGGTACATACACACAGGTACATACACATACATTCACACACAGGTACATACACACAGGTACATACAGGTACATACACACAGGTACATGTAGTAGTGGCCTTATTGACATCGGAGACTGTTCTTTGGAGGCAACACGTATTTATTACAGACGCTTCAATTACAGTGGCGAATCTGATACTTGAAGAGGTAAGCGGCCTCTTCGCCGGTAACCTACAGAGGGAACGTTCCCCCGAGCCTTAGGCCACGCTAGCTCCCTGGTTCCCTCTATCCCGGCCCTCTCTCAGGAGGCTTTCTGACCTAGCCCAGCTTCGGCGCAGGCCCCGACCACCGGCCCCACGAGTCCGGCCCTCAGGAGGACGTCGGCCCTCAGCGGCTCCGGTGCCGCACCCCCTGGCTTGCTCTGCCCGACCCACAGAAGGGCGGCGGGCCTAAAGGAGTTCCAGGGTCTGGCTAGTCGATCTTTTTTTCTTCTTCTTTCTTCACCGGCTCTTCATCTTGCTCGAGTCGAACTGAACTCTCAGCTCCCCTGGTCCCAGCTTTTATACTGCCCCTCAGCGAGGGACGGGGCTGGGAGGGATCACAGCGTCCCCCCAAAGGCCCCACCAAGGGTGGTGGCCGTAGCGGACGTGGTTGTGGCCACCGCCCTACAACCGCGTGTCACCCTCCCGTAACACCTCTACACGTGTACAATGCAAGAAAAAGGCTGCACGTAGGAGAAGACCTGATGGAGGCAGTGATGAGAAGGACATTGGCACTGATGTCGACACCATATGTAGGATGGAACAACAATAGGACGATTAAAAGTGTTGTTAAATATATTTATATGGAAGGAATGAGACAGAGACGGAGAGAATATCGAGGGGAGACCTCGCAGAGTAAATGGCTTGATGACGGCATCGCAAGAGATTGGTGACAGATAGATGTGACCACTGCTAGAGCTGATTGGCACTACAAGACAGAGAGAGGAAAGTGGAAACATCAAATGACGAAATGTCTAGTGGTCACACATACTACTACTACTACTACGGGATATCTGCCCATGGATGATAATACACCACATTATACACTATTATACACTACACTACTAAACACTACACTATTATACACTACACTACTAAACACTAGACTATTATGCACGATACTACTATACAGTGCACTATTATGCACTACTTTACTATACACTACACTATTGTATACTACACTACTATATACTACACCACTATACATAGCACTAATATACATTACGCTACTATACACTACACTACTATACACTATACTACTATACACTACACTACTATACACTATACTCTCTGCTTCTTTCGGTAAAGTCATGTAGATAGAAAAATAATAATAATAATAAAAGAAAACACGACGTTTTGGTCGCATCACAAGCGTCCGTCTTCAGGTGAGAAAATGTATAGTGTACTATACACTACACTATACACTACACTATACACTACACACACTATACACTACATTACACACTACACTATACACTACACTATACACTACACTATACACTACACACACTATACACTACATTACACACTACACTATACACTACACTATACACTACACTATACACTACACTATACAATACACAATACACTACACACACTATACACTACACTATACACTACACTATACACTAAACTATACACTACACTATACACTACACTATACACTACACTATACACTAAACTATACACTACACTATACACTACACTATACACTAAACTATACACTACACTATACACTACACTATACACTACACTATACACTAAACTATACACTACACTATACACTACACTATACACTACACTATACACTACATTACACACTACACTATACACTACACTATACACTACACTATACACGACACTAAAAACGAAACTATACACTACACTATAAACTACACACACTATACACTACATTACACACTACACTATACACTACACTATACACTACACTATACACTACACACACTATACACTACATTACACACTACACTATACACTACACTATACACTACACTATACACTAAGCTATACACTGCACTATACACTGCACTATACACGCCACTAATATACACCGTACCACTATACACTACACGACTATGATGTGGCACTACTTGAGCAGATCGGCACTGCAAGACAGAGAGAGGAAAGTGGAAACATCAAATGACGAAGCGTGCCGTGGACGCTTACTCCTATGGGCTATCCGCCCCCATGGATCGGGACGATGATGTGATGTCGTCCGTCTCTTAATTGTGATTCTTAAATGTTGCGTCAAAAACAATTAGTCTCTGCTGCTGTTTCCAGTTGCCTGGGTGTAAAGTAAGCAAGTTTTTGTTCTCAATCATAGCCATCTGGGCTCAAAAACGCAGTACACTAATAACACTGAGCGATACATAGAGGTACATAGAGACTAATATAGGCTCATAGAGATACACATTGACTATGGTTCCGGGTGGCTGTGGGTCGCAGTGTGTGTATTATTTCACACCGTACGTATCCAATCGTGCCATTCTGTGGGTCTCTGTGGGCCTCTATGGGTCTATGGGTGTTTATATGTGTCTCTGTGGATCTCTATAGTTTTGGGTGTCTGTGGGTCTCTGTATATGTATCTATGTTGAACTTTTGATTTCAAGCTTTCGTGACTGCAGGGATTCATATTCTTGGTTCTTTCGGTAAAGTCACGTAGAAGGGAAATAATAAAATAATAAAAATATAAAACAATAAAATTATCACGACGTTTCGACTGCAACACAAGCAATCATCATTAGGTGTGAAAAAAACCACAGCAATAACATTTTCTTGCTGTGAGAATTTTGTTGTTTGATATTTTTATTATTTTATTGTTTCCCTTCTACGTGGTGACTTTACCGAAAGAACCAAGAATATGTCTAACATCTTTAGCACTGTACGTAGCCAACCGTGCTAATCTGTGGGTATCTGTAGGTCTCTATGGGTGTTTCTGGGTGTCTGTGGGTGTCTCTATGGGTGTTTCTGTGGGTGTCTCTATGGGTGTCTATGGGTGTCTCTATGGGTGTCTCCGTGTCTCTGTGGGTGTCTCTATGGGTGTCTATGGGTGTCTGGGTGTCTCTATGGGTGTCTCTGTGGGTGTCTCTATTGGTGTCTCTATGGGTGTCTATGGGTGTCTGGGTGTCTCTATGGATGTCTCTGTGGGTGTCTCTATGGGTGTCGCTATGGGTGTCTATGGGTGTGTGGGTGTCTCTATGGGTGTCTCTATGGGTGTGTCTATGGGTGTCTGAGTGTCTCTATGGGTGTCTCTGTGGGTGTCTCTGGGTGTCTGGGTCTCTCTGTAAGTATGTTGAAATTCTGTCGCACTGTACATAGCCAATCATGCTAATCTGTGCACCTCTGTAGGTCTTTATGGATGTCTCTGTGGGTCTGGGTGCCTGTAGGTCTCTGTGTATGCACGTATGTTGAAATTATTTTGCACTGTACGAATGTAACTGTGCTAATCTGTGGGTCTCTGTATGTCTTTACGGGTGTCTTTATGCTTATGGGCGTCCGTGGGTCTCTGTGTATGTGTTATGGGTTCAATTCACGCGCACACTGGACATTTTGGGAGGCAACACTATTTATTATTAACACAACGGGTAACTCTTAACATTACACATAGGGTGGCGACCACCAACCAATCTCTCACTAACACTGACACTCTCATACGACTAGCGTGGCCAAGCCAGGAGGGCTACTGGTTGGCCACGCTGACTTGAGGCTTGAGTCTTCTTCTTCTTCTTCGTCTTCACGAGGCATCTTCATCCCGGACCCGGTGTGGAGCCCGCTTATATAGCCTCGGCGTTCCCGGGCCACGCCCAGGCCACGCCCAGGCCACGCCCACCTTCTCGAATCCTCGAGAAGGTTCAGCCCCTTGCCACGCGACCCACAAGGTCCCCTTGGGGTCCCCGGCCCCCCACCTTTATCCGGTCACGTGTCCGGCCGGGGTTCGTACAGAGTGCCATGGCCTGACCCAACCCCCCACCGTGGCACTGACGACAGCCTCCCGGCTCCCCGACCCGGCCGTGACGTCATTCCAATATACCCGACCTTAGTGACGTCATGTGCGTGCAGGCTCACACACGAGTGACACTGCAAGTCACTGCATATGTATGTTGAAATTATGTCGTAACCATATGAAGCCACCCGTGCTGATCTGTGTGTCTCTGTAGGTCTTTTACTGGTGTCTCTATGGGTCCGGGCGTTTCTGGGTCTCTGTGTATGCATGTTGAACTTCTTCCTCCACCGTACATAGCCAACTGTGCTAATCAGAGTACAACCAAGTTGGTTCCTTTTGCTATTTTGATGTCTGTTTTTGTTTCTGTCTCAGGACACGGCATGGCTATTTCTGCTAGCCATTACAGTCGACATACTCCTCATGCTCTCCGTCCAGAAGCTCATCTTCAAGAATATCGCTCAGGATCGGGACAAATGCGTGCAGCGTGAGGAGCAGCCACTCAGAGAGAAGACGGAGGAGCTGCGGCCCTCTCCGCACCTGGGCAAGTCGATGCCGGGGCGACCACCCCGGCCGAGAGGTGCAGAGGAGACTGAGATGCCGCGGCTTCAGTGCAGCGGCAACGAGAGACAAGAACAGGACGAGCAAGGGAACCAACACATGCCTTAAATCCGGACGGCAATGCTGCGGTGGATGTGAGCAATTCCAGGAAGGGGAAGGCCAATTCCAATTGGCGGTACCGCCCATGGCGACTGTGGCCACCGCAGAGGTAAAATTGGGGTCTCTAGATGGGTGTAGTGGGCTGGTGAACCCTTCCAGCTTTAATTCAACTACCACCAGACTACTTGCAAGATATCAAACTACGCTGGTACAGGAAACACCGTAATGATCAGCCACGGCAGAAGTATTGGGGATTGCCCTACTGAGGCTGTGGTGCCTCAAATATTGGAAGAAGAAGAAGTCACCACCTATATTATATTCTTAGCTCTTTCGGTAAAGTCACGTTGAAGGGAAACAATAAAATAATAAAATGCATTATTTTTTATTGTTTTATATATATTTTATAATTGTATTGTTTCCCTTCAACGTGACTTTGCCGAAAGAGCTAAGAATATAAATTACTGCAGTCACGAAAGCTTTAAATCAAAATTTAAGTCACCACCTGTGAGTGGCTGGCTGAAGTGCCATCTGTTGAGGAAGTACGGAATATGATCCAGAGTCTGAGACCAGGGAAAGTGACGGGCAGAGATGATCTCCCAGGCGAATGCTGTGTGTGTGTGTGGGGGGGGGGTTGGGTTAGTATGTGTGTGCAGACCGCCCTATATGACATCATAATAACAGGCTGGACCACCAGACAGGTGGTTCTGCAGGATATGAATGATGCCCTGGTGGTCCCCCTCTTTCAGAAGGGTGCTTGCACGGACGGTAAAAAAAAAAAAAACTACAGGAGTATTTCACTCCTCAGTGTGTTGGGAAAGGTCCTGGCCAGGATTATTCAAATCACCTTGCCAGGCATGCTGAGGAGAGGCTTGCGGAGCCCCAATGTGGTTTCAGGCCAAGGTGGTCCAGAAAAAAGTGCCATATTTTCCGTCTGTCTTCTACAGCAGAGTTGTAGGCATTCCAACAGCATATACATCTCTGCTTTAGTGACCTGGTCAAGGCCTATGATATAATTAATAGGTTTGGGCTCTGGGTTGTTCTTCGTGCTTTCCGAGTCCCTGACTTTTTGCTCACAATCTTAAGGACCTTGATAATGGCGAGCGGGCCCGGGTAAAAACTACGCGGCTGGGAGTCAGAGCCATTCCCTGTTCATCTTGAGGTGCGACAGGGATGTCCTCTGGCTCCCACATTATTTAACATATGTTTGACCATGTAGTTCGAGAAGCTGTCCATGTCTATACCTGGAGTAATCTCCATCTGGCAAAGATACAATGGGAGGCTGATCAATGCCAGAGTGAGGTCGATGGTCGATTCCCTATTGGTCAACCATGTTATGTACGCTGATGATCTGGTGATGGCTGCTCACTCAGAGAAGGAGTTGGACGCGCTGCTTCGAGACCTGGAGAGTGCCACTAAGCATTGTGGCCTTACCATCAGCCGAACTAAAACGAATAATTTGCTGGATATTTTGTGAAATCGGACACTCCACCCCCTTAACTCCCCGATTGGCGATGGGGCAGTTGTGGAGAGATTGGAGAGTTTTACATATCTGGGTCGTGTGCTTATTACCAGCTCCGGTTAGACAGCAGAGGACTCATTCCCTAATCAATCGAGTGGCAGACACTTTTTATCGGCTGCGTAAAGCTGTGTGGAAGCTACCTGGGTCTGTCGCTCTACACGAAACTTCGGGTCTTCTCGGCCACGGTCATGCCCTCCCTTCTCTATGAACATCTGTCCGGACGAATAGATGGGCTCGAGAAGAGTTGGACTGATATGGCACAGGAAGATGTGGAGATGATTGGTCTTGGTAATGACTGGCACCAGCAGTGTTAACATTATATAATGACAATAAAAGCAGTCGGAGCTAAAGCAATGAGGTTCTGAAACATGTGTACGTTTTCTTTGGTTCTTTCCGTAAAGTCACGTAGAATGAGAATAAAATAATAAATTGATAAAATGAAATAACAAAATAATATTATGATAAAATAAAATAACAAAATAATACTATTTTATTTTATCAATTTATTATTTTATTCTCATTCTACGTGACTTTACCGAAAGAACCAAAGAAGATGAATCATTGCAGTCACGAAAGCTTTAAATCGAAAAAATGATGTACGTTTATTTCAAGTCAAGAACTGGTTTACTGAGCACACACAGTATATGGTACGATTATGTTTAACCCTTTAAAATATTTTCAAATATAACAACAATTGGTTATATCGACAAACAAGCATTATTCACGAAGATAATTCAGAATGGAAGCTGTTGACAACTGTATCTCGTTAATAAATGCATAAAAAGCGACCTGCAAATGAAGATACAGTTTTTTAACGATAGATCGATACACGAGATGGATGCTTTTCTTCCCATTTCACTGCCAGCAATTATGATGCTGCGTTCCATACTATATTTAATGATTGTAAAACATGTTTTCGTTATCAAACCTAACAGTCTATCTTTATACAGTCAAACGATAACTATATAGAGCAATGATGTCCTAGTAGCTTGTATGACTATGTGGTACTGTGTACAGTACATACAACTCTCTACATTCCACATCCATGATTAAATAATACGCGTCCGAAATGATGGGGGTAAAAACGGTGTCTATAATTTCATTTGTGTCAAATCCAAAGAAAACTTAAATCACAGCCAGTTGTTTTCTGAAAAGAAAATAGTTGTTAGTGATGGTACCACATAATGGTGCAGGATTATGACCTCACAGTAAACCAATTGTGATGTCATCTGTCATGTAATGAGGAAGCTCAACGTGTCGGGGCATGGGGGGTGGGGGGTAGGGTGAGTTATCGGTCCCCGAAGCTAGAACCGGTAATTTGGAATGTCGAAACTTTTGAGTCTGCGTGTCAGACCCATAGCGATTAGCTACGGTGGCTTAGGTAGATGTTAACTAGCTCGACCGGTGTACAGGTGGTCGTTGGGTCGATCCCGATCACGACCCTGACAATGCCTGCCGCTGTATATTTGGAGTATGCGTCTCTCTCGCTCTCTCTCTCTTTGCTCCAATGGTAGAGCAGATTATTCTCTGAGTGTTCCGGTGTTTTCCTCCACATTTAGAGTGAACGTCACGCGTTTAGGGGGCCATCCATAAATGACGTCACGCACCTAGGGGGGGAGGGGGTGGTGGTCAGACATTTGTGACGATGTGTGACGAGGGGGGGAGGGGTTTAGTATTGTGACGTCACATCGAAATGCGCAACTTTAAATAAATATAGACAACACGTTCTACTTGTATTCTTAGTTTTTTCGGTAAAGTCACCACGTTGAAGGGAAACAACAAAATAATAAAATATATATATAAAACAATAAAACATTCTCACGACGTTTCGACCATAACTCAAACGGTCATCTTCAGGTGTGTTGGTTTGAGTTATGGTCGAAACGTCGTGAGAATTTTTTATTGTTTTATATATATTTTATTATTTTGTTGTTTCTCTTCAACGTGACTTTACCGAAAAAAACTAAGAATATGAATTACTGCAGTCACGAAAGCTTTAAATCAAAATTTAACGTTCTACTTGATTAGACTTTTTTTTAATAAATGTTTTATCCTACAACATCAGAGTGCAGCGCCACATTAAATACGCATTACAATGGCAATAGTTTAAAAGAGATTTGTAGGGGGGAGGGGAGGCAGAGCTTTTTGACGTCATATTTGAGGGGGGTCTGACTTTTTGTGACGCCGTGTGAGTGACGATGGGGGGGGGGGCGGGGTCAAAAATCGTCCAAAATCGCGTGACGTCATTTATGGACAGCCCCTTAGAGAGTACTTGGGTGCCGTAAATGTCCACGTGATGATGATGATAAGCCACTTCGTTGGACCTATCATTTGTGGGCCAAGTTGCATCTGGAAAAGAGATCCATAGCTCAGTGGGCCTTACCTGGTAAAATAAAAATAAAACTAAAAATAGTTATTCGTTTAATTTAGATTCTCTTAACGTGTCTTTATTTTGTCCCGCTCATCACAGCACATTCCAATGGGGCAAGTGTGGAAAGATGCAGAAAAAAAACCCCGCAAACGAATTGTGCGGTCAGTGTAAGCGTAAGATATACACAGAGATGGCGAGTTACGTATATATATATTTCGATTTAAAGCTTTCGTGACTGCAATGATTCATCTTCTTTGGTTCTTTCGGTAAAGTCACGTAGAATGAGAATAAAATAATAAATTGATAAAATAAAATAACACAATAATATTATTGTGTTATTTTATTGTGTTATTATTAATATTGTGTTATTATTAATAACACAATAATATTATTGTGTTATTTTATTTTATCAATTTATTATTTTATTCTCATTCTACGTGACTTTACCGAAAGAACCAAAGAAGTATATATATATTGTGAGTGGGTGGTGTTTGGGTGATTATTCGTGAAGATCCATTACCCTAGTACCGAACTGCTGGCAGCAGGCACAGTTGGCTCGCTCACAGATGTACGAACTTATCGGCGGAAGAAAAAAAAACATCGACACGCGTGTGTGTGTGTGTGTTGGCTTCCGATTGGCCGGGGAATTTGAAAGGAGAAAACACTTGTGGTCATTCAATGTATCAAGGCGCTGTAAACGCGCAGTAGCGGTTAGCTTTCGCGACCGATATTATGCACTGTTAACTTTGTTTTTTTTTGGTTAGACAGCGTGAAATGTAATGAAGTAGTGAAGCTTTCGTGACTGCGTGAAATGACTCATTAGGTTTTTTTTTCGGTAAAAGTCGCGTTTGTAGACATACAATAAAATTGTATTAAAACAAAAAAAAACACAATCACGACGTTTCGATCGCAACGCGAGCGATCTTCATCAGGCGTCAAGAAAAAAATCGCGGAGGTCAATACAAACAACAAAAAAAGATTAAGAGACGAGAATTCTTCAACAAAGCTGAAAAAAAACTTTATGCGAAGCCACATCCAAGTCAGGCCAACAACACAGTTAGACACTTCCTGGCGGACCACGAATTTGTGCAATCCAAAGGTTGAACACGAAATGTAACACTCTTCTGAAATTCGCGGTCCGCCAGGAAGTGTCTTAACTGTGTTGTTGGCCTGACTGGATGTGGCTTCACGTGATGTTTTATTCTTAGGTTTGTTGAATTCTCGTCTCTTAATCTTTTTGTTGTTTGTATTTCACCTCTGTGATTTTTTTTCTTGACACCTGATGAAGATCGCTTGCGTTGTGATCGAAACGTCGTGATTGTGCTTTTTTTTGTTTGAACATAATTTTATTGTATTTCTACATACGCGACTTTACCGAAAAAAAACCCAATGAGTAGCGTAAATATAAATGCGTCGTTAAACCCGCCAGATTCGATTTAGTTCTCGTTGTAATCACCAGCCAAACGTCACGGTACTCACGTTGAAAATGTTGGGGGTTGGCTCTCCGACACACAACCGGGGTGCTGTACTAGTAACTGATTGGCACGTCTTGTTTACGTGTGAAACGTTACTAATTGTTCCGTGTCGGGTGGTGGCGGGTTTAACGACGCACTTATATATTCTTAGCTCTCTCGGTAAGGTCACGTTAAAGGGAAACAATAAAATAATTACAATATATATAATACAATTAAAAAAATTCTCACGACCTTTCGACCATAACACAAACGGTCATCGTCAGGTGTGAAAGGCAACGTGACTTTACCGAAAGAGCTAAGAATACGAATTACTGCAGTCACGAAAGCTTTAAATCAAAATTTGACGCACTTATATTTAGGCGATCTAACCCAGCAACAACAACAAAAACTTTATTATGGATAAAGGCGCATTCATTAATATTTGTTACGTTGCGAGTTTAGCCAAGCCAGCATTGGGCAAAGCTTTGCCCACTTTTCACCGAGGCAACTGGACACGCTTAGTACAGACTACTGTAAGTGTATTCTTAGTTTTTTCGGTAAAGTCACGTTAAAGAGAAACAACAAAATAATAATATATATAAAACAATAAAAAATTCTCACGACGTTTCGACCATAACTCAAACGGTCATCTTCAGGTGTGTTGGTTCGTTTGAGTTATGGTCGAAACGTCGTGAGAATTTTTTTATTGTTTTATATATATTTTATTATTTTGTTGTTTCTCTTTAACGTGACTTTACCGAAAAAACTAATAATATGAATTACTGCAGTCACGAAAGCTTTAAATCAAAATTTACTGTAAGTGTGTTCTAACCTAACATTGCAACTCACAAAAACGTGATGAAAACATAATAATTGTTTTTTTCCGGCAATATTAAAACAGGAGTTGTCTTCATCTTCTTGGTTCTTCCGGTAAAGTCACGTAGAATGGAAATAAAATAATAAAAATGAAACAAAATACACTTTAATTCTCGCGACAGGAGTTGTGTTAAGATGTTCAAACACCAAATAGACAACACCCACTATTGTAAGGCACCATCAAGTACTGCATTAACTACACATCGTACTTGTTGGCAAAACATGCCAAGAAAAACGTGGCTTTGAAAACTGATTGGCCTACACCAGAGACAGCAGTCATCTTCATGGCCGTTGTCTGTGCACTCGTGTTAGTACACCAGAGAAGTACGTCAAAAAGGCGAACAGTACAAGGCAACGCAAGTGTAATACGAGGGTTTACCGACGGTCGCCGATCGGTGAGACAGGCTCCGCCGCCTCAGCCATCAGCCAATTAGACGGATGTGCTAAGTTCAAGGGCGGAGCCCAAGGGCTCTTGCGGGTAACCATCCAGAAGGTTCGCGAGGGGGGGGGGCGTGGCTATAGGCGGGGCTTAGTGACGCAGGCGAAGGGATATAAGGGGAAGTAGGAAGAAGCTCGGGGTCACTTGCACGCCGTCTGCCAGCGACGAGCGGGAGCAGGGGGGGGGGGAGCGTGAGCGAGCCGTGCGCGGAACGAGAGCGGAGCGGTGCCAGTGTGAAGATGGACGCGGAGCTGTCCGGCCGGCCGGGAATAAATAATGAAGAAGACACGAACTACAGATCGTCGTCAAAGTGATTTATTACACAAGTGTCAGACAGCATTTATAACTCGGGCTGAGCAGTCATATCTGTGGGATACCCTTTTTGATATTGGCAAAAAGGGCCCCCATAGATAACAATGACATCTTAAGAAGCACGGTTAAGAGATAAACAACATGAAAAGCGCTCCAACATTAAGACGATTACTGCTACTACAAGTCGTTTTCTTGGTTCTTTCGGTAAAGTCACCACGTAGAAGGGAAACAATAAAATAATAAAAAATATAAAACAATAAAATTCTCACGACGTTTCGACTGCAACACAAGCAGCAATCATCATCACGTGTGAAAACCACGAACAAGAAATGATGATGATTGCTGCTCGTGTTGCAGTCGAAACGTCGTGAGAATTTCGTTGTTTTATATTTGTATTATTGTATTGTTTCCCTTCTACGTGGTGGTGACTTTACCGAAAGAACCAAGAATATGAATCCCTGCAGTCACGAAAGCCTTAAATCAAAACACTACCGGTCGCTCAAGCCTTTTTGCCCTGACAAGACCAGTGCTCCGTTGATCGAGGTGATGTCTCATTTAGCCCCCGACTCTGCATTCACACAACACTGGAAGGCGAGAGTGGGAAGGGGGCGACGTTGGTGAGCACCACAGTCGAAGGTAACGTCGAGGGTCCTTAATGACGTGTTTCTGAGCTCACTTCAAATAGACATCCAATCAGCATACGGTAAGCCGCTGTCCTTCGAACTATAAACTGATGGCGTGGCCTTGCTGCGGTGCATTTGCCACTTGCTTACGTTCCTTTTTGGTGAAATCAATGGCGCCCGACTCAAACTCAGAATCTTTCGTGGTGCCGGCTCAATGTCACGGATATGGCCATTGTGAACCCCACCCCGCTGCATCTCCCGCACCCCTGTTCCCGAGCCACCTGCACATCGCCTCCAGGGGACTCTGGGGGGGGCCACGTTTAAGTCGCCTGGTTAATGTCGGCTTCTCTCTTTTCCGTGGCGAGGAGTGGCAACGCTTCGCCCGGCTCTCTCAGTGACGGTGGCTGCCGCTGTCGCTCCGATGGAAATCGGTGGCTGTCAAGGCGGCTGCCGCAATGGCCCTGGTCCAGGTGTTCGTAGCCGGGCGGGAGGGATAAGCTCTCGCTCCCTTGCCTCACTCTCTCCAGGTGCCCAAAGAGCCGGTTCGCGTTCAGCTCGGCCAGACGGTTTGCAAACTCCGCCATCTTCTCGTCGATCTGCATCTGCTCGCAGTGAGCGTACTGGAACTTGAACGACTTCTCTATTGTTGCTCGGCGTCTCTTGATCCATTGGTGCAGAATAGCCACGAGGATGAAATTTGATAGTATGACCAATAATGACAATAACGCCACGTGCTGAAAACAAAAATGCACAACAAACATACCCTGTTGTACATTACAACATTCGCATGGTTGACATCACCACCACGCTGACTGATCGACGCGTGAATACACGTAGCTTTGTTTTAGACCGCGAACTCAAAACAAGCGCATGAACATTCGTGGTCAATGTTTTTTTTAGACGGCAGCAGCATCAGGAGGATGAGACAACTGATTTTTCAACGTCGTTGATAATTGGCATTGCAAAAATAACCGTCATTGCCTACTGCTTGGCCTCCCCACGAGCTCAATAACCCAACCACACACCCACGCTCAGTCACTCATATCGTCAGTACAGGATAGTTTGGCAATGGCAAAGAAATGACAAACCCAAGTCTAACACTTTATGTTTATGATGAGATTCTACTCCATATATACAGCAGGCATATTCAGGGTCGGTATCGAACCCACGAACTCCTGCATACTAGGCGAGGGAGATAACATCTCCTAGCCACCACAGCGCCCACGTGCCTGCATTCAATTCTCTTGTCAGGTTTATTTTCTTACAAATCACAAAATAAAGTATCATAATTTGTTTGAACAATAAACGCGGTCCTCAAATTGTATTTCTTTGTGACTGGAGTCTGGAGTCACAGCTTTGTGTAAAGCCGAAATCACAACTTAATTTACCTGTCCATATAGACGTCTGTGATTGGAGATATGTCCACGTGTAAGCAATTCCGATCAATGCAATCCAATTTGCAATGCATAGCTCAGATGTGAATGCACCTTTAGATGTATATGAAGTATGCTTCGAGTGTGTATTACAAAACAGCATTGGAATTGCTACCTATGTGTGTATGTTGAACTTTTTCCCACCGTATTTAGCCAACCGTGCTAATTGGAGGTTAATAGAGCAATGAACGTGATTTTTTTTTTACCTGAGATTTGGCGCGTAGGAAGGTGACGATTTCCTTTCGGAGCTCATCGTTCGTCTCGTTTGAGTCGAGGCTGACGAATGGGTCCGCCGGGTTCTCGCAGGGCACCTTGGCCAGAACGTCGTGCCGCTGCTTGTTGCTCGCGAAACTCGCGTTGGTCAGCGTGAGAAAGCGCTGAAGGTTTACGGAATCGACTTGACGACATACGTAGGCATCGCCGTGAAAGAACGCTATTGTTAGCCAAACTAATGGTGCCAGGGAATACGTTGCATTTCTCATTAGTATTACGATGGGGAAAATACTAATCCAACGAGTGTTATATGGAAGATAGTGGTAAAGCAAATCCGTTGATCTACAAATCGAACGTACCTGTATCACGAAAGCCAAAAAAATCAAAACGAAAAATGGTCCAAGTAAAAATGTCGTGGCATACGTTTCATTCTCTGGCCAGGTGCAAGGACATCTAAAGACAGAGAAAGTGAAGGTGTTCCCTGCTAGAGCAGACAGGATTGGCATGATCACGCCCGTGATGATGGTGGCAATGCCAGGGAGGTAGTCTCTGAGTCGGAAAAGACGAGAAAGCCATCCTTCCTCGTGCTCCATTTTGAATCTACACAGATTCAGACTCTACGCAAAATTAGCAGCAGAAACAGAAGCAGCAGCAGCAGGCTCGTTGTGTCTGAGGTGTTACGGAAGCCAGAAGCCACTATTTATACGATGAATAACCGAAGGAAGTGAAACCTGTTGGAATGTTTCACACGGATAAACACGTCATTGGATCTGGCTCAAGCTTGATAAACAACGGGGTTTGTAACGTACACCGTCATATCAGGTGGCATATTGAGGACGGTCGAGTGGAACTGTTCTCAAAACACGCAAGGGCAAGAAAACGAAACGCATATGGGGGGAGGGGGGAGTCTTAAGGATTCTCTGGGGCAGGCACACGTCTTGCGGTGTGTGAGTGTAAAAACGTAAATCGCTATTTCGCTCGCTCGCTTTCGTCACGCCAATGTCCTTTTCTCAACGATGTCAGCGATCATTGCCTCCCATTTTGCTCATTTATTTTGCACGTAGGAGGCGACACAGTATTACCTTATCACGGTAGCCGTAACAACGCCCATTACGTCTTCTTTTTACGTTGCAACTAATTACAAGTAAACACCCTCTCCCTCTCTCTCTCGCTATATCCCGCGAGGGTTACGTTCTTGACAATGCATCGCGAATGCAGAATCTGCACATGGTGAGGGTTTACTGTACCATCACCTCGGCGACTAAATGCCCAAAAAAGGGCCTGTTTAGGGCCAGAAATCGATCGTACGAGGTCTCTTGAGTGTATCAAATAAACCTTGAAGGACTCTTAAAGGCCTGAATGTGACTTCTAGGTCAGAAACCCCAAGGGAAACATAACATGGATGCTCCGTCGCTTCGCAGAAGACACGCAAATGGAAAGTTATGGAATTAATGGACATTTTTTATGCCCCTATCTACCAGCGTCGTCAGGCAAGGCCTAACGGATTATGCTGCTTTGAAGTCCACCCACCGTAAGCGATAAAGCACATTGACAATAGTCATCAAAGTCGGTCATCTTATGTCGATGATCATAAATGTACACAAGCTGCCAACAAAGGTAACATCCATCACCACCTCTGCCCGAAACCCCCTCACCCGGATAGAGATGTGGGGTGATTTCAAAAGCCACCATACACACACACACATACAATGAGGGCTACTAAAACATTTACAAAGCTGGAGAGAAACTCGAGAAACGGTCGTCGGTGAAAGAAATGTTCCTTTTGGATGGCCCCAAACAACCTGGCGCGATTGACTCAGTCCCATGGGAAAAAAAATGAAAAAAAAAACCCAGAATGATGCTTCGTCCCACAAAAATACAAGCTGCAACTAATTGCTTCAACAATTGTACACCGATTTTCCGAACTAACACAACAACAACAACAACCGCCATTCGCCACTAAGTGGCGGTGACGTCACCACCACGCTTGTGCCAGGCCATGTGCACCTTGAGGCCACGTGAAGTGTCGAACGCCCGCTGGCAGGAGGTCACAGGGCAGACCCAGCAGGTGCCACGGGTCGACTGACTGAGATTACTGGCTGATGCACCACCTGTGCCCCCTACTGTGCCAACCTGCTGTGCTTTAGCCACCCGGCGCTCCACTCGTTGTTGTGAGCGTCGCTCCTCCGCCCTCCGTTGTTGTTGGAGGGCGACTGCCTCCAACTGCCCAGTAGCGTCCTTCACGAGCCTCCTCCACAGAGGCCAATCTTGACACCGCTGGTACCAGTCATCGCCAAGTCCACTCAGCTCCACGTCCTCCTGTACCACATCACTCCATCTCTTCTCTAGCCCCGTGCCACGCCTGTTTAGCCCCCTCGATCCGGCCGAACAAAAGCTGTTTCGGCATGCGGTGGCTGGGCATGCGGGCTACATGACCCAGCCAACGCAACCTTGCCTGCCGGAGGAGCTCACCGATGGAACCTTGCCCAGATCTTTCAAGGATTTGTGAGCTCCTCACACAATCCAGCCTGGTTAAACCCAGGATGGATTGTAGGCAGGCCAGCCTAAATGTTTCTAACCGGCGAAGATGTTCCATTAAGGGGGTCCACGTTTCACAAGCGTAGAGAAGGGAGGGAATGACCATGGCCGAGAAGACCTGAAGTTTAGTGCAGAGCGACAGACCAGGTAGCTTCCACACAGCGTTACGCAACCGATGAAAAGATATTGCCGCTCGACTGATTCGAAGTGAGACCTCTGCTGTTAAACTGGAGCCTTAAACTAGTCCTGAAAACCTCCAAAACCAAGGCGCTATGCTTCTCACCAGGACTACAGCAGGAAGTTATTTTTCCCCAATTACATTCCTTAAATAATTATCAAATAGAGCAAATCAAGATCTATAAGTATCTTGGGGTCATCCTGGATTCAAAACTGAATTTTGAAGATCACATTGATTATCTTGGTAAAAAGACAAAATAAAAAATTGGTTTTCTGTATTGACACAAGCACTGCTTCCCCCCTATCTTCCGTTTGGAATTGATAAAAGCTATCATACTGCCTCTACTTGATTACTGTGACATCGTGTATAAATCAGCCCCAAGTACTGTATTGAAGAAGCTTGATTCCATCTATCACTCGGCCTTAAGATTTGCATTGAACTGTCCATATAGGACTCACCACTGTGATCTCTACATTGGGTCAAACTTAACATCTCTTAATGTTCGACGGCTTGTGCACCAGATCTTATTTATTCACGATGTACTTACAAAAAAATCCGCAGACTACCTGCTGGATCTCCTCTCTGTTTCAAAGAACAAATTTGACCTCAGGTCTTCGCTCATTTTCCAGCTTCACATTCCCTATTGCCGTACAAAACTGGAGGAAGGGCCTTTGCTATTGATGCCCCCAGGGTCTGGAATGCTATTGCCAATAAACTGCAACTTGAATCGCTACCAATGAGATCTTCTCTCAAAACTGCTCTAGAGGAGTTGTACACCCCTAGCTGCCACTGCTATTCATTGGCGTAAAATAAAATAAAATGTTTTCTCTCCGGATGACGCTGCAAAGTATTATCTGTATTTTGATTTAGCGTGCTGATCTTAAAAGTGCAGTGAAAAATTTGATACTCCGACTGATGCTTTTGTTGTTGTGGAGTAACTCATGCAGCCAGCTATGGCTCTAGGATTTGGTGTTACATGTTATTTACGTAGTTTATTGTAAAAATTCGGTCACAGTCCCCATGATCACTGTTACGTTGCAATTATGGCTTTATTTTTTGGTGATTTCGAAAGCTTTTTTTAGTTTGGACATTCTGTTTTGTTGTAGTACGGAGTAAGACTGATGGCCTTAATCTAAGTTTTCTTGTGGTTGTTGTTGTTGTTGTTTGACTTGCATCCCACAGGGATTTTTTGCACCCAGCGTTGGTGTAACAGTGCTTTTGTTTAAGGAATATTTTTGCTGGTTTTTTTCATGGATTTTCTGTTTGCACAAAGTCGCATAGTCACTATAAGATGTGTTTCTTGTTCGTGTTTTTGTTTTTTTTGTTTGTTGTGGTTGCACCCGATTCAAGAGCGGAATGGCTCACAGGGCTATACCAAAATAAAGAAACTGAACCTGAAAGATAGTCAGATTGTGCATTGTGCGCCGTATCACGGTCTCGGCTTCACAATTGGGGCTGACGGTGCCTTGCAATTGCGGCACCTTGAACTCTGGAACTCCTTGCCCTCTTCGAGGTCAAGGGGACTTCCAAGACACTTACGGATCTTTAAATTTCGACTAAAACCGTATCTTTCTTTCCCACTTTTTTACTCGGTTGATGTTAACTATTTTCGCCTTTTCACACATAGCACGCCGTGAGAACGAGTGTTTAAAGGTGCTTCATGAATTTAAATTATTATGAAGACTGAAAACTTTGAATAATTAATTAATTTATGTCTGTAAAGGCGACTGAGGTGGGGCCTTTTAAGAGTGATTAAAACTAAAACTAGTATTTTTTTTTTACCACTGAACAGTCTATATTTTTTTCAGTAGCGACTAGGCTATCACAAACGAAGTGGCTAATATCATCATAATCTTTTTCGATTTAAAGCTTTCGTGACTGCAATGATTCATCTTCTTTGGTTCTTTCGGTAAAGTCACCACGTAGAATGAGAATAAAATAATAAATTGATAAAATAAAATAACACAATAATATTCTCACGACGTTTCGGCCACAACACAAGCGGCCTTCATCAGGTGAAGGGACGAGACTGTCTGGTAGGACAGCGCTGTCCTACCAGACTTTACCGAAAGAACCAAAGAAGATGAATCATCATAATCATTACGTGGAAATCTATAGCAGCAACCAAATACTCAAAACACATACATTTCTCTATATTTGGAGTTAAAACAACAGAGGATCTAGAGAAAAATCCACACGCACCCCCCACATGAACAGACAGGTGTAAACTCCAAATATACAACCGCAGCCATTTTTAGGTTCGGGATCGAACCCACGACCTCCTATACACTAGGCAAGGTAGTTAACATCCCTTATTCACCTTGGTGCGCCGCTCTTCACAGTGCGCAAAATTGCCGTGCAATTGTCATTGGGCCCGTTTGGGGGCTGTTGGGTCAAAAAAAAATATATATATAAATGGGTCGAACGGTGAGGAAGATAATCTTTGGGTGCTGTCGAATATATCTAGGAGGCGTAATGTCAACCGAGCACTTAAAATTAGCAATGAATCATATACATGAGTGCAGTGGTGCTTAACCTTCACTGCAGGCTGCACCCCTTTGAGTCTCAATCGCTAAAAGTATACAATGTTAATAAATACATCGGGTTTGATGAAACAAAGTAGTAGTGACTTACGTGTCCTGCCTTTAATTAGCGTTTTGATCTGGAACTGGATTGCATGTATCTGAAAATCCGGCCGTGTCTCGCACCCCCAGAAAGGGCATCTCGTACAGCCAGGTTAAGAACCACTGCAATAGAGGTATGGAAAACAAGAAAGGGTGATTGTCACCGTGTGGTGCCGGGCTTATGAAGCTATGGCGGATAATGTTTTGGAATGATGTGTAGCCCGCTTACTGGGCATAGTACCAGCCCTAACGGGGCTTGGGTGAGCGCCGGTCAGCGCGGAGGCACCACAGCGGAGCGGCGATCGTCGGGGGGTGACGGCGATCGAGGTCTGTATCATCCCAGTCCAGCAGCGGACGGGTCGCCTGCTACAACTGCGGCCTGCCGGGGTACATCCAATCGGGCTGCCGGGTTCCTCGACGGCGGCCCCTGGGACGTCCGCCTTCCTACGACTCCCTTCCCTCGAAGGCGAGCTGTGGCGCACCTCACACTCGACCCCCGGGGTTCACTTCACCCATCAGGGGGGGGGGGGGGGGTCCGATTTGCGTCGGAGTCACGTGCAGTTGCGGGGGGAGTCGTAGCGTGTTCGCGCCGCGCGGCTGCTCCGACTGGATCAGTGGGCGGAGCTGGCGCATCGAGTGGTTGCGGCGCCTAGCGGGGTCGTCGGCTGTGCTTGGCTTCATTGAGGGGGTTGAAATCCGCATGCTTGTTGACACCGGCGCGTCTTAAACCGTTGTTTCCGACCTCATTTACAATACTTTTCCCCCCATCCCCCCCCCCCCCCCCACCAGTGTCAGGTTTTGGAGCCGTTGGATGCTCCGTGTTTCTCCGCCAATGGCAGAGCATTTGGGGATGATCGGCCGTGTTACTGTCGCCTTGCGCATTGCCGATGTGACATTGTCGGGCCATATTTTGGTTTCTACGGCCCTGGCTGTTCCGTACTTGCTGGGGACTGATTTTCTCGGCAAAATGCCTCTGAAGATTTGTATCGACCAGGGCTGTTTGGAATCGCCCGTCGGGATGGCGCGTGGCATTTCTCCCGTCTCCAACCCGCGTGCATTCGGCTAACGCCACGGTGCAAGCGTCTGCGTGCTGAATGGGGCGGATTCCGCCCGGCGCGCAAAGTGTTGGTGCCCCTATCGAGCGCGCAAATCGCTCGATGTCCGCGCTGCGGGGGATGGTATTGTGTTGGGTCCCTCGAATAAGCTTAGTCGGGGGGATGTCACTCGTAGTGGCTCAGACGCTGATGTCCCAGGACCTGGCACCATTGATGCAAGTCCTTAATGCCGGGTCGGATACTGCGGGCTCTCGCCATATGAACGCCGGTGCCCTATCTCGATTGCCAGCGGGCGGGGAGTGTGTGCTTGTTGTTCAGGTTCGGGTCATTGTCGACCGGCCGGATCCGCCTCCCCCTCTCCTCTCGTTGTATCCGCCGCGGACACGGAGGCAGGGACGGGCGACGTCTCTGCTGCACGGGATGCGATTTTGGGGTTGGACTGCAAGGTGTGGGGACGCCGGAAGGCGGAGGACGTGTCCCCTCCTTAAGTTGCGACGGCGTGTCAAGGAGACCGCTGATGGCGCGGCTCCACGGGGTGTCGCCTCGTTCATCCTGCGGGGTGGCCTGCTCATGTACTGGGATGGAGGATTGCGCCGTTATGCTGCTGTTGTTGTCCCTACCGCCCTGCGTGGCGAGGCTGCTTGGGCTGTGCATAAACGGTTGTTGCATCTCGGAGTGCAAAAGACGCTGGCCGCTCTTAAGTTGGATTTTAATTTGCCGGCCATGGCCTCCGACGTCAAGGATCTGCTTGAGGGCTGTGTGCAATGCGCCCAGCAGAAGCCGCCAGCGGGATCCTGTTGCCCTCCACTTCAATCCATCCAGGTGTTGCGTGTAAATGAAATTCTTGCCCTCGATATTCTCGGGCCGTTTCTTACTTCCGCGCGTGGAAATAGGTACTTGCTTGTGGGCATTGAGTATTTCTCACGCTGGCCTATGGCCTGGCCGCTCCAGAATCAATCTTCGGAGACTATTACCAAGCGCCTCTTGATGGATCACGGCAAAAAAAAAAAATCGTCCAAGCTGCTGCGTGAGGTGTGTGATACGCTGGGGATGCAAAAGGTATGCCTGTCGCCGTACCACCCGCAAACGGATGGCATGGTCGAACGCCTACACCGGACTCTGACCTCCATGTTGAGTCACTTGGTCAGCGAGTCACAGGTCGATTGGGATTTGCATATTCCTGCGGGTTCTCGCCGCTGATAGGATGACCCCTCACGCACCCACCGGCTACTCTCCCTTCTTTTCGATGTACGGGAGGGAGTATGAGCCTCCCATAAATGTGCAGTTACAAGCTGCGCTCGCCCCGAAGATGTCCAAAATTTCTGATGCAATTCGGTTCACGCTCGCCAAAACTTTCCGTTGGCCAGCGAGCGGCTCAAAGGCGCCCGTGTTTCCCTGTGCGATTGGTCGCCGGGGGACAGGGCCTGGTTGCACGGTCCGCAGGTGCCAGTGGGCACATCTACCAAATTGCTGCAACCATGGCGAGGGTCGGTGGATGTGGTTCGAGTCATGCGGCCACAGTATGTCCAGATTTCGGTTTGGTAAGCGGAGCTGGTTTGTGCGCCCCTCTTGTATTAGGCCGTTTATTGTACCGTGCGAGTTTGTTTCATCTCCATATCGCAGGGGCCGAGTGTCGGGTGTTCCCGACGAGCTGGGGCGTGCGTCTGCCGACGCGGGTCCTCAGGAGAGTTTTTTTTTTTTTGTTCCACCCCCAGGCGCCGCGCTACTGATGCCTCGCACGCGGACTCTCGTGTTGGCCTCGCGTGCTCTGGATGCGAAGGACGCCAAGGGCCCAACGATCCGGCCCGCTGCTCTTCGTGATGAGCCGGCTTCGGCGGCTCGACTTCTTGTTTCCCCCGGGCCCTTCCAGGGCGGTCGAGCCCAACCCGCCTGGAGGGCCGGCGTCACGGACTCGTCCAAGGACTCGATTCGAGTGATCCCCGCGCCTTGCGCACTCCCACGCCGCCGCGGGTTGTCGCGCTCGCAAGAGCCGTGGCGAGTGTTTGGCTGATCCTGCTCGCCACCGAGCTCACGGGCGTTGTTTACACGTTGTGGGCGGGAGATGTTGATTGTGGAGCTCTCGTGCGACGCGATTGTTGTTGTGTTTTTCTTCTCTCTCGGTGTATATATTGTACAGTTGAGTTTGGGGAATTTATTTCGTTGTTCTGTTATTGTTGGAGCACACTTGGTTGTTGTTCTGTATAATTGTACTTTGGTTGGTTACTTGCGGGGGGAGTTGGCAGCAGGGACGGCTGTAAGCTACAGAGAGGGGGGGGGGGTGATATAGTGACTGTGATTGTCACTGTGTGGTGCCAGGCTTACGGCGGATAATGCGTTGGCATTATGTGTATCCCGCTTACTGGGCTTAGTACCGGCCCTAGTGGGGCTTGGGTGAGCGCTGGTAAGCGCGGAGGCCTACCACATACAGTGCGCGGTGAGGGAGCGAGAGAGAGAGAGAGCGTCAGCCAGCCAGGGTTACGTTGGGGCACGATACGCCGGTTGACCTGCTGACACGTGACCGGACGATGTTGGAGGGGGGCCACCGGTGGACGGGGGACCATTGGGCGGTCACGTGGTATAGAGGAGCTCTCGGGAGCCTTCGGGAAAGAGCTCGAGAGAGAGATCTAGAAGGTGGGCGGGGCGAGGGGCGGAGCCAGCCCCAGCCCAGGCCGATATAACGGGGGCCCTCGTTGAGGGGCTGGGGGTTCTTCGTGTTGTTGGTGATGAAGTTCCACGTCGGGTAAAAGAAGCCTCTAGCCACGCGGTCCAGGACCCAGCTCGTGGTCCGGGCTGGTATTACCTTTGAATCTCTGCACCTTTTGAGGAACGCCAGTGAAGATATCAATTTCATCCGCTTAATGCGGAGCTTCTTCAACTTTCTGGTTTTAAGAAAAGTATTCTCCCCATAGAGGTTAGTCAGTTTAACACGTAGGCTTTCGTGACCAATATTATTCATAATAAAGGTTTTGGGTTAGATCGAGTTATTTATAAATGTGTCGTAACCCTCCACCACCCGACACGGCCAAACAGTAAAAAATGTGTCATGTTTACAAAGGTCAAATAGTTCACTACTTTAGCCCACCGGTGTGTTAGAGAGTATATCCACAACATTTACATGTGAGTACGACGGTTTGCTGGTAATTACATGCAGCATCATCCGGCAATTTTCCAGAATAGTGAAGCAATACACCTGCTTCCGGTCTTAAATAGAGCAATATGACTTCATCACTGTGAGCCAATCAGGTGCGGAGGGTGGAGGGGGTATTATTGTAATTATATAACAATAGATTGATAATCACTGTTGATTAGCATGTGACACCTTTTATAAGGAATACAATTGTAAGGTGTTTTAATTATATTGTATGCTTCCAGGTCACACTAAGCCTGTTGCTGTCAGAGCGGTGAACATTATTTGTATTTCTCTCAATTTAAATAGATCCTCGAATTAGTCTCAGCCAGTAATAATTAGTTTTGCACAACACTTCAACGTTATCAAAATCAATTGAATGTCCTTGTTGGCAAGCATGTTCCGCGACTATCGACAGTTGTATCTGTGAGTATTTAATATTTATTTTGTGTTCTTTTTAGGCTTACGCTAATGTTACGTCCCGTATGTCCAACGTAGCATTTACCACACGGCCAATTAATCCGATACACACCTTTTGTTGATAACTTTGGCAATTAATCTTTAGTACAAGATACTAGTTTTTGGAGATGTGTGTACAGTGCCAAATCTTATTCTGAGTCTTTCGTTTTGTTTTCCAAAACGCTAGCCAGTTTGTGAGCTTACTCCCGCAATGTATGGAGTCGAGACGTTGGAGGTTAATGGACGAGCTCCATAATGAGGAACCAAGTCTGGGCCTAGTGTAGACTGTGTCTTCAATAGAGAGGCTCCACACATACCATAGTCGGTGTCACCATACACAGAGATACATAGACACAACCTTAAGATACATATAGACCAGTACAGATATTCATAATAAAGGCGTTTGGGTTAGATCGCGTTTATTTATAAATGTGTCGTAACCCTCCACCACCCGACACGGCCAAACAGCAAAATAAAATGTCACGTTGACACTATATGAATAATATTGGTCGCGAAAGCCTACGTGTTAAACCCCGGTACAGATACTTAGATATACATGCAGACCCATACAGACACATAGAGCAGTACCGGTCCAGCTCCCGACACGGGGGAGTGGCAGCCTCTCCTCCGCAGCGAGCGTGCGAACATTCCACGTGGCCAGTCGCAGTGGCTGTTTCCGGAGGAACCCCGAGGGTACGGATTCAGTCTCCTGGCTCCGCTAAATGAGGTTTGGCCAGCGTGGTTTCGTGGTAATTAAATTGAAGGAGGGGGCGGGGGGGGATTGCAAGCCCCTCGCACCTGTCCAGAGCCCCCCATTGGCTGCTGTGGTGACTACGAGCGCCATCAGGGGAATGGTCGATTTTGTGAATGGCCTTCCCTCCATGGCATTGCTCACCACAGCGTTACAATCTAGCACCACCGAAGAAGTAGGGTTTTCTTTCTTTTTTCCGGGCACCACCACCATCACTATTACTACCACCAACAACAACATCACCACCACTATCATCATCATCACCACCACCATCATCATTACCACCACCAACAACATCACCACCACTATCATCATCATCACCACCACCATCATTAATATTATAACCATCACTATCACCATTACTACCACCAACAACATCACCACCACTATCATCATCACCACCACCATCATCATTATTATTATTTTAACCATCACTATCACCATTACTACCACCAACAACATCACCACCACTATCATCATCATCATCATCACCACCACCATCATTAATATTATAACCATCACCATTACTACCACCAACAACATCACCACCACTATCATCATCATCGCCACCACCACCATCATTAATATTATAACCATCACCATTACCACCACCAACAACATCACCACCACTATCATCATCACCACCATCATTATTATTGTAACCATCACTATCACCATTACTACCACCAACAACATCACCACCACTATCATCATCACCACCACCATCATTACTATTATAACCATCACTATCACCATTACTACCACCAACAACATCACCACCACTATCATCATCACCACCACCATCATTAATATTATAACCATCATTATCACCATTACTACCACCAACAACATCACCACCACTATCATCATCATCACCACCACCATCATTAATATTATAACCATCACTATCACCATTACTACCACCAACAACATCACCACCATTATCATCATCACCACCACCATCATCATTATTATTATAACCATCACTATCACCATTACTACTACCAACAACATCACCACCACTATCATCATCATCATCACCACCACCATCATTAATATTATAACCATCACTATCACCATTACTACCACCAACAACATTACCACCACTATCATCATCACCACCACCATCATTATTATTATAACCATCACTATCACCATTACTACCACCAACAACGTCACCACCACTATCATCATCATCATCACCACCACCATCATTAATATTATAACCATCACTATCACCATTACTACCACCATCAACATCACCACCACTATCATCATCACCACCACCACCATCATTAATATTATAACCATCACTATCACCATTACTACCACCAACAACATCACCACCACTATCATCATCACCACCACCATCATCATCATTATTATTATTATTATTTTAACCATCACTATCACCATTACTACCACCAACAACATCACCACCACTATCATCATCACCACCACCATCATTAATATTATAACCATCATTATCACCATTACTACCACCAACAACATCACCACCACTATCATCACCACCACCATCATCATTATTATTATTATTATTTTAACCATCACTATCACCATTACTACCACCAACAACATTACCACCACTATCATCATCATCATCACCATCATTAATATTATAACCATCACTATCACCATTACTACCACCAACAACATCACCACCACTATCAGCATCACCACCACCATCATCATTATTATTATAACCATCACTATCACCATTGCTACCACCAACAACATCACCACCACTATCATCATCACCACCACCATCATTAATATTATAACCATCACTATCACCATTACTACCACCAACAACATCACCACCACTATCATCATCACCACCACCATCATTAATATTATAACCATCATTATCACCATTACTACCACCAACAACATCACCACCACTATCATCATCATCATCACCACCACCATTAATATTATAACCATCACTATCACCATTACTACCACCAACAACATCACCACCACTAACATCATCACCACCACCATCATTATTATTATTATAACCATCACTATCACCATTACTACAACCAACAACATCACCACCACTATCATCATCACCACCACCATCATCATTATTATTATTATTTTAACCATCACTATCACCATTACTACCACCAACAACATCACCACCACTATCATCATCATCATCACCACCACCATCATTAATATTATAACCATCACTATCACCATTACTACAACCAACAACATCACCACCACTATCATCATCACCACCACCATCATTAATATTATAACTATCATTATCACTATTACTACCACCAACAACATCACCACCACTATCATCATCACCACCACCATCATGATTATTATTATTTTAACCATCACTATCACCATTACAACCACCAACAACATCACCACCACTATCATCATCACCACCACCATCATTAATATTATAACCATCACTATCACCATTACTACCACCAACAACATCACCACCACTATCATCATCACCACCACCATCATTAATATTATAACCATCATTATCACCATTACTACCACCAACAACATCACCACCGCTATCATCATCACCACCACCATCATCATTATAATTATTATTATTATAACCATCACTATCACCATTACTACAACCAACAACATCACCACCACTATCATCATCACCACCACCATCATTAATATTATAACCATCACTATCACCATTACTACCACCAACAACATCACCACCACTATCATCATCATCACCACCACCACCATCATTAATATTATAACCATCACTATCACCATTACTACCACCAACAACATCACCACCACTATCATCAACATCATCATCACCACCACCATCATTAATATTATAACCATCACCATTACTACCACCAGCAACATCACCACCACTATCATCATCACCACCACCATCATTAATATTATAACTATCATTATCACTATTACTACCACCAACAACATCACCACCACTATCATCATCACCACCACCATCATCATTATTATTATTTTAACCATCACTATCACCATTACTACCACCAACAACATCACCACCACTATCATCATCATCATCACCACCACCATCATTAATATTATAACCATCATTATCACCATTACTACCACCAACAACATCACCACCACTATCATCATCTTCATCATCACCACCACCATCATTGATATTATAACCATCACCATCACCATTACTACCACCAACAACAACATCACCACTATCATCATCACCACCACCACCATCATTAATATTACAACCATCACCATCACCATTACTACCACCAACAACAACATCACCACTATCATCATCATCATCACCACCACCATCATTAATATTATAACCATCACTATCACCATTACTACCACCAACAACATCACCAACACTATCATCATCATCATCATAATCACCACCACCATCATTAATATTATAACCATCACTATCACCATTACTAACACCAACAACATCACCAACACTATCATCATCATCATCACCACCACCATCATTAATATTATAACCATCACTATCACCATTACTACCACCAACAACATCACCACCACTATCATCATCATCACCACCACCATCATTAATATTATAACCATCATTATCACCATTACTACCACCAACAACATCACCACCACTATCATCATCATCATCACCACCACCATCATTAATATTGTAACCATCACTATCACCATTACTACCACCAACAACATCACCACCACTATCATCATCACCACCACCATCATTAATATTATAACTATCATTATCACTATTACTACCACCAACAACATCACCACCACTATCATCATCACCACCACCATCATCATTATTATTATTTTAACCATCACTATCACCATTACTACCACCAACAACATCACCACCACTATCATCATCATCACCACCACCACCATCATTGATATTATAACCATCACCATCACCATTACTACCACCAACAACATCACCACCACTATCATCATCATCATCATCACCACCACCATCATTAATATTATAACCATCACCATCACCATTACTACCACCAACAACATCACCACCACTATCATCATCACCACCACCATCATTAATATTATAACTATCATTATCACTATTACTACCACCAACAACATCATCACCACTATCATCATCACCACCACCATCATCATTATTATTATTTTAACCATCACTATCACCATTACTACCACCAACAACATCACCACCACTATCATCATCATCATCACCACCACCATCATTAATATTATAACCATCATTATCACCATTACTACCACCAACAACATCACCACCACTATCATCATCATCACCACCACCATCATTGATATTATAACCATCACCATCACCATTACTACCACCAACAACAACATCGCCACTATCATCATCACCACCACCATCATTAATATTATAACCATCACCATCACCATTACTACCACCAACAACAACATCACCACTATCATCATCATCATCTCCACCACCATCATTAATATTATAACCATCACTATCACCATTACTACCACCAACAACATGACCAACACTATCATCATCATCATCACCACCACCATCATTAATATTATAACCATCACTATCACCATTACTACCACCAACAACATCACCACCACTATCATCATCATCATCACCACCACCATCATTAATATTATAACTATCATTATCACTATTACAACCACCAACAACATCATCACCACTATCATCATCACCACCACCATCATCATTATTATTATTTTAACCATCACTATCACCATTACTACCACCAACAACATCACCACCACTATCATCATCATCATCACCACCACCATCATTAATATTATAACCATCATTATCACCATTACTACCACCAACAACATCACCACCACTATCATCATCATCACCACCACCATCATTGATATTATAACCATCACCATTACTACCACCAACAACATCACCACCACTATCATCATCACCACCACCATCATTAATATTATAACCATCACTATCACCATTACTACCACCAACAACATCACCACCACTATCATCATCATCACCACCACCACCATCATTAATATTATAACCATCACTATCACCATTACTACCACCAACAACATCACCACCACTATCATCAACATCATCATCACCACCACCATCATTAATATTATAACCATCACCATTACTACCACCAGCAACATCACCACCACTATCATCATCACCACCACCATCATTAATATTATAACTATCATTATCACTATTACTACCACCAACAACATCACCACCACTATCATCATCACCACCACCATCATCATTATTATTATTTTAACCATCACTATCACCATTACTACCACCAACAACATCACCACCACTATCATCATCATCATCACCACCACCATCATTAATATTATAACCATCATTATCACCATTACTACCACCAACAACATCACCACCACTATCATCATCTTCATCATCACCACCACCATCATTGATATTATAACCATCACCATCACCATTACTACCACCACCAACAACATCACCACTATCATCATCACCACCACCACCATCATTAATATTACAACCATCACCATCACCATTACTACCACCAACAACAACATCACCACTATCATCATCATCATCACCACCACCATCATTAATATTATAACCATCACTATCACCATTACTACCACCAACAACATCACCAACACTATCATCATCATAATCACCACCACCATCATTAATATTATAACCATCACTATCACCATTACTAACACCAACAACATCACCAACACTATCATCATCATCATCACCACCACCATCATTAATATTATAACCATCACTATCACCATTACTACCACCAACAACATCACCACCACTATCATCATCATCACCACCACCATCATTAATATTATAACCATCATTATCACCATTACTACCACCAACAACATCACCACCACTATCATCATCATCATCACCACCACCATCATTAATATTGTAACCATCACTATCACCATTACTACCACCAACAACATCACCACCACTATCATCATCACCACCACCATCATTAATATTATAACTATCATTATCACTATTACTACCACCAACAACATCACCACCACTATCATCATCACCACCACCATCATCATTATTATTATTTTAACTCTCAACTATCACCATTACTACCACCAACAACATCACCACCACTATCATCATCATCACCACCACCATCATTGATATTATAACCATCACCATCACCATTACTACCACCAACAACATCACCACCACTATCATCATCATCATCATCACCACCACCATCATTAATATTATAACCATCACCATCACCATTACTACCACCAACAACATCACCACCACTATCATCATCACCACCACCATCATTAATATTATAACTATCATTATCACTATTACTACCACCAACAACATCATCACCACTATCATCATCACCACCACCATCATCATTATTATTATTTTAACCATCACTATCACCATTACTACCACCAACAACATCACCACCACTATCATCATCATCATCACCACCACCATCATTAATATTATAACCATCATTATCACCATTACTACCACCAACAACATCACCACCACTATCATCATCATCACCACCACCATCATTGATATTATAACCATCACCATCACCATTACTACCACCAACAACAACATCGCCACTATCATCATCACCACCACCATCATTAATATTATAACCATCACCATCACCATTACTACCACCAACAACAACATCACCACTATCATCATCATCATCTCCACCACCATCATTAATATTATAACCATCACTATCACCATTACTACCACCAACAACATGACCAACACTATCATCATCATCATCACCACCACCATCATTAATATTATAACCATCACTATCACCATTACTACCACCAACAACATCACCACCACTATCATCATCATCATCACCACCACCATCATTAATATTATAACTATCATTATCACTATTACAACCACCAACAACATCATCACCACTATCATCATCACCACCACCATCATCATTATTATTATTTTAACCATCACTATCACCATTACTACCACCAACAACATCACCACCACTATCATCATCATCATCATCACCACCACCATCATTAATATTATAACCATCATTATCACCATTACTACCACCAACAACATCACCACCACTATCATCATCATCACCACCACCATCATTGATATTATAACCATCACCATTACTACCACCAACAACAACATCGCCACTATCATCATCACCACCACCATCATTAATATTATAACCATCACCATCACCATTACTACCACCAACAACAACATCACCACTATCATCATCATCATCACCACCACCATCATTAATATTATAACCATCACTATCACCATTACTACCACCAACAACATCACCAACACTATCATCATCATCATCACCACCACCATCATTAATATTATAACCATCACTATCACCATTACTACCACCAACAACATCACCAACACTATCATCATCATCACCACCACCATCATTAATATTATAACCATCACTATCACCATTACTACCACCAACAACATCACCACCACTATCATCATCATCACCACCACCATCATTAATATTATAACCATCATTATCACCATTACTACCACCAACAACATCACCACCACTATCATCATCATCACCACCACCATCATTAATATTATAACCATCACCATCACCATTACTACCACCAACAACATCACCACCACTATCATCATCATCATCACCACCACCATCATTAATATTGTAACCATCACTATCACCATTACTACCACTAACAACATCACCACCACTATCATCATCACCACCACCATCATTAATATTATAACTATCATTATCACTATTACTACCACCAACAACATCACCACCACTATCATCATCACCACCACCATCATCATTATTATTATTTTAACCATCACTATCACCATTACTACCACCAACAACATCACCACCACTATCATCATCATCACCACCACCATCATTGATATTATAACCATCACCATCACCATTACTACCACCAACAACAACATCGCCACTATCATCATCACCACCACCATCATTAATATTATAACCATCACCATCACCATTACTACCACCAACAACAACATCACCACTATCATCATCATCATCACCACCACCATCATTAATATTATAACCATCACTATCACCATTACTACCACCAACAACATCACCAACACTATCATCATCATCATCACCACCACCATCATTAATATTATAACCATCACTATCACCATTACTACCACCAACAACATCACCACCACTATCATCATCATCACCACCACCATCATTAATATTATAACCATCATTATCAACCATTACTACCACCAACAACATCACCACCACTATCATCATCATCATCACCACCACCATCATTAATATTGTAACCATCACTATCACCATTACTACCACCAACAACATCACCACCACTATCATCATCACCACCACCATCATTAATATTATAACTATCATTATCACTATTACTACCACCAACAACATCACCACCACTATCATCATCACCACCACCATCATCATTATTATTATTTTAACCATCACTATCACCATTACTACCACCAACAACATCACCACCACTATCATCATCATCATCACCACCACCATCATTAATATTATAACCATCATTATCACCATTACTACCACCAACAACATCACCACCACTATCATCATCACCACCACCACCACCATCATTATTATTTTAACCATCACTACCACCATCACCGTTACGACCATCAACATCATCACCACCACTATCATCATCACCACCACCATCATTAATATTATAACTATCATTATCACTATTACTACCACCAACAACATCACCACCACTATCATCATCACCACCACCATCATTATTATTATAACCATCACTATCACCATTACTACCACCAACACCATCACCACCACTATCATCATCACCACCACCACCATCATTAATATTATAACCATCACTATCACCATTACTACCACCAACAACATCACCACCACTATCATCATCACCACCACCATCATTAATATTATAACCATCATTATCACCATTACTACCACCAACAACATCACCAACACTATCATCATCATCACCACCACCATCATTAATATTATAACCATCACTATCACCATTACTACCACCAACAACATCACCACCACTATCATCATCATCATCATCACCACCATCATTAATATTATAACCATCACTATCACCATTACTACCACCAACAACATCACCACCACTATCATCATCACCACCACCACCACCATCATTAATATTATAACCATCACTATCACCATTACTACCACCAACAACATCACCACCACTATCATCATCACCACCACCATCATCATTATTATAACCATTACTACCACCAACAACATCACCACCACTATCATCATCACCACCACCATCATCATTATTATAACCATTACTACCACCATCACCATCACCGTTACGACCATCAACATCATCACCACTACTATCATCATCACCATACCATTATAACCATCACTACCTCCATCACCATTATTACCACCATCAACATCATCACCACTACCATCATCACCACCACCCGCATCATCTTCTTCATCAGCATGATAACCATCGTCACCAGCACCACCACCAGCACCACGATCACCACCATTACCACCACCAATACCATTTCTACGACGATCGTCATCATCATCATCACCATCAGCACCATCACCGCGACAGTTTGGTGGATTACCCGCTGACTCCAGTAAGCGGCTGTGTACACGAGGGGGAGACTGACCACCGTCGATGATACTGTGTAACAAATTACATTGTGCCTCGGTAATACATGTTATTTCCTAAATGCTTATGCCTCAAAACTACAGAAAATTGGCTATTATCCCCCACACTAACTTCGCTTTTGTGACCAGGACACAAAAGGACAGTTAATAATCCACTCCATTAATAACACTGTATAACAATTTATTTTTGTTCCTGGGTAGTAAGTGTTCTTTCCTAATTGCGTATGCCTTAAAAGTACGGAAAATTGTCTATTATTCCCCACAAATTTTGCTTTTGTGACCAGGACATTGATATTTTTTAAATGTACCTATTTTCAATGAGAAAACGAGGTGTGAATTTGTGTCTTTTCGTTGACATCAAGTCCTGATAACAAAAGCAAAGTTTGTGGTGGAATAATAATAGCCATTTTCGATGCTTTTTAGGAATAATAAATTAAAAAATAACACTTAGTACCCAGAAACAAACATTTTGTTGCATAGTGTTATAACTAAACTCACTTTCACTTTACCAGGTGTAAGGCCCAATGAGCTATGTGGATCTTTTTCAGAAGCAACACCTCTGGCTATAATAATAATAGTGGTTTTTCCCCTTTTTTCTGGCAACAAAACTGAAACCTTTTTTACAAGGATGCATGTCTGCATTAACCACAATACCTGCAGTCAAAATGCAAACAAAAAACATACTATGATAATATGATGATGCATTGTCCTTGAAACTGATTGGTCCGTACCAAGGGGACGGCTTTCTTTTGAGCCTCGACCCAATTGGTGCTCGACCAGATTATTACATTTTGGTACTTGCAAAGGAGGTCTAAACGATGTAGATCTCTGGCTATCACAAATGATAGGAAGATTATGGCCGATTTCTCCCACCCTGGACACTCTCTGTTTCAGCTACTCCCCTCCGGCAGAAGGCTTCGGTCTATCAGGACCAAAACCTCACGCCATAAAAACAGTTTCTTCCCATCTGCTGCTGGCCTGTTAAACAAGGCCAAGGGCTAACACTGTTTTTAACATTTGATCTACATAACGACGCCTTGCCGATATTAACTATGTTACCCTATTTGTATTTTTTTATTTTTAAATTATATCTTAAAGCTATTTAATATTCGATATTTATTTAATTTTATATACTTCAGCCCCTTGGTGTTAGACTTTTAACCCTTATTATAGTAAGACTTGTTTAAAACTTATTTAAGATTTTAGATTCCTATATGTTGAATGTATGCACCATCCTGCCAAAGTAAATTCCGTGTCGGTGTGAACTTACATGGCGAATAAAACCCTTTCTGATTCTGATTCTGATTATCATCAAGTGTTAGCGCATAGAGATACATGTAGAGAGGCTATACAGACACACATGGAGACCAATTTCGACACATAGAAAGATACGCAGAGACCCATGGACTAAACTATTTTTTGTTATTTTAGCAGGTAAAGTTCACTGAGCTATGTGGCTCTTTTTCAGAAGCGACCTGGCCATCACTGCAGTGGCTGACATCATCATCGTCATCACGTGGAAATGTATAGCGGCAGCCAAATCACTCTAAACGCGTGACGTTGCTTCTAATAGTGGAGGGTGGAAAAAAAAAAACCGGAAGACCTGGAGGAAAAAATCCACGCGACCACGGGAAAAGAGAGAGAGAGAGTGAGAGACGCAAACTCCAAAATATACAGCCGCAGGCATTTGCAGAGTCGGGATCGGGCTAGAAACCCACGACCACTGGTATACCAGGCGAGGTAGTTAACATCTCATAAGACACCGGTGCGCCCATACACGCACAACTCTCCCAGCCTGTTTATATATGCTGGTTAACCGACTAGGCAACAATACTAATGCAGTTTAACATAATGCAGTTTAACACGTAGTGCGGCCTGGAAGCGTATTATTAAATAACACACGTTACATTTTGATTTAAAGAATTACTAATCTACAACTCATTACTAATCATAACCAATGACTGATTACTAATCGATTATAGAATTACAATACCTCCCCCCCCTCCGCCTCTAATCACTGCACCTGATATGAGTTAAGTGATGACGTCACCCTGCTGCTGTTCTATTTAAGACCGTGAGCAAGTGGAGAGGGCTTTACCATTCTGGCGAATTGCCCGATGATGATGCTGGTGATGTATTTACCAGCGAAACGTCACAGTACAACTCAAACTGTAAATGTTGTGGATTCACTCTTCAACAACACACCGGCGAGGGGCTAAAGTAGTGAACTATTTGTGTCTTTTTGTCAACGTGACACGTTTTTTTTTGCTGATTGGCCGTGTCGGGTGGTGGAGGGTTACGACACATTTATAAATAAACGCGATCTAACCCCCCCCCCAAAAAAAAAACCTTTATTATGAACAATAATGCATCTCCCCAACAAGCGCCTGTGACAAGTGACGCTGTATCCCTTCATCTGCATGTGATCATTATCTGCGCCACTGTGGCTAGGAGATGTTAAGTACCTCGCCCGGTATACAGGACGTCGTGGGTTCCATCCGGATCCCGACCATGGCAAGTGCCCTGTTGTACAGGGTGCTTAAAAAAAAAACATTTTTTTTTGTAACACTTCAGATAATTTGCAATAATACCACGGGAAATGCGGCTCCAGGCTCCGGGGACCACGTGGAGAAAATTCCAGGACGCACGCTGACAATGATGGCGAACAAGTGGAGACCTTTTTGAACGTACAGTAAAGCATATATTCGTTCCGGAAAACGTGTTTTGTAATTCCAAAGCACTCGTACATCAAAGCACTCCGTTTTATATCAGTTGTGTGATCACGTGACGCTCGGCAGTACAAAGCGTCTATACGTACTACTGCTCGTATTGCTTAGACCCTCGCTCGTTTATCAAATTAATGTTTATTTAAAAAAAAATTGCGCGTCTTGCAAAACGCTCGCAGGCCAAGGTTTTGCTGTATTAACATTACATTTGTTAGCATGTTACAGTGCATCATCCGTTCTTTTTCGCATTAATAACGATAGTCCCATATAAGTGTTAAAAAAAAACTTGTTTAAACGCCCTTTATAGTGACGGCCCTAATAGGTGCTACTCGCCACAAACAGCACTCGCCCCAACAGTCTGTTACGGCTATACGGGAGCTCTAAGGTACGTACGTGTCTAGGTGCATTTATAGTTATTAAATTAGCCACGTGCCGATCAATCAATACGAGTGGGCTGTGCTGCGCTAATTTGGTATTCACGGTCCATTGAGTAGCGTCCATCCGACAA
Organism: Petromyzon marinus; assembly: GCF_010993605.1. Lineage (NCBI taxonomy): Eukaryota > Metazoa > Chordata > Hyperoartia > Petromyzontiformes > Petromyzontidae > Petromyzon > Petromyzon marinus. The sequence goes on along the minus strand of NW_022638994.1, from coordinate 66,352 downwards.
ACATTCACATCGATAGCATAGGCAGTGGGTGTGTGGGTGAGCGTGTGGGCGAGTGTATGAGGGTGAGTGAGCGTGTGAGTGTGTTTGTGAGCGGGTTAGTGTGTAAGGGTGAGTGAGTGTGAGTGGGTGAGTGTGTGGGTGAGTGTGTAAGGGTGAGTGAGTGTGTGAGTGGGTGTGTGTGTGCGCGGGTAGAGTGTGTAAGTGGGTGTGTGTGTGTATGAGGGTGAGTGAGTGTGTGAGTGTGGTTGTGAGCGGGTGAGTGTGTAAGGGTGAGTGAGTGTGTGAGTGTGAGTGGGTGAGTGTGTAAGGGTGAGTGAGTGTGTGAGTGTGAGTGGGTGAGTGTGTGGGTGTGTGTGTGTGTGGGTGAGTGTGTGGGTGAGTGTATGAGGGTGAGTGAGCGTGTGAGTGTGTGTGGGTGAGTGTGTAAGGGTGAGTGTGTAAGGGTGAGTGAGTGTGTGAGTGGGTGTGTGTGTGTGTGTAAGTGGGTGTGTGTGTGTGGGTGAGTGTATGAGGGTGAGTGAGTGTGTGAGTGTGTTTGTGAGCGGGTGAATGTGTAAGGGTGAGTGAGTGTGTGAGTGTGAGTGGGTGAGTGTGTGGGTGAGTGTGTAAGGGTGAGTGAGTGTGTGAGTGGGTGTGTGTGTGTAAGTGTGTGTGTGTGTGCGCGGGTGAGTGTGTAAGTGGGTGTGTGTGTGTGAGTGTATGAGGGTGAGTGAGTGTGTGAGTGTGTTTGTGAGCGGGTGAGTGTGTAAGGGTGAGTTAGTGTATTAGTGTGCGAGTGGGTGTGTGGGTGTGTGTGAGTGTGTGTGTATGTGTGTGCATGTGTGTGTGTGGGTGTGTGAGTATGTGTGTATTAGTGTGTATGTGTGTGTGTGTATGTGTGTGTGTGTGAATGAGTGGGTGTGTGTGTGTGATGCATTGCCCAGGCATCTCAGTCAGTGGCACCTGCTGGGTCTGCCCCGTGACCTCCTTCCAGCGGGCGTTCGACACTTCGAGTGGCAGCCTCAACGTGCACGTGGCCTGGCACAAGCGTGGTGGTGACGTCACCGCCACTTAGTGGCGAATGGCGGTTGTTGTTGTTGTTGTGTGAATGTGTGTGTATGTATGTATGTATGTGTCTGTGTGTGTGTGTCTCTATGTGTGTATGTATGTGTGTGAATGTGTGTAGCTGTGTATAAATGTGTGTGTCTGTGTGTGTGTCGCTAAGTGGGGAGCGATAGTGTAGCGGTTAGCGCTACGCTGCGCTGTGAACCTGGCGACCCGGGTTCGATTCCCGCTCACGGCCAACACCAGTGACGATTATCTGAACCGGTCCCGGGCCTCCCCTAGGTCGACTCAGCCTCAAATGAGTACCTGGTGCGGTGTGTAGTAAACATCGCCAATGGGGAGACAAAGGCGGTCGGGCGTGGTGCTGGCCACCCACCCCCTCGAGTACCGTTTCGGTCTTCATAGGTGCTGCTCGCTAACACTTGCCCCTACACTTGCCCCTACACTTGCCCCTACACTTGCCCCTACACTTGCCCCTACACTTGCCCCTACACTTGCCCCTACACTTGCCCCTACACTTGCCCCTACACTTGCCCCTACACTTGCCCCTACACTTGCCCCTACACTTGCCCCTACACTTGCCCCTACAGTCGGTTAAGGCTATATGGGGGATCTTTATCTTTGTCTTTGTGTGTGATGGGAGAACGCAAAGAGAGAGAGAGAGAGGGCGATTAGTCTCGCTGGAGATACATCGAGATGCATAGAGGCACACTCACCCAACTCATTCGAATCGTCGTCGTCGTTGTTGTTGAGTGTGTGTGTGTGGGTCGGGCGTAGCGCCACAATTCCCTCCCGGCACCCTGCACTAAGCACACGACCCACACGCGACGCACCCACGCAGTGCCCTGGCGGGGGATTGCCCGGCACCTCGGGTATTTCATCCCAAGGACCCCCACAGGTCCCGCGGGGCCAGGTTACATTGCGATGCCCCTACAATCGGTCTAAACATTTGCATGGGCGACTGCAAAGGAAAGGTTCCCTGGGCCGACCGCGATGAGGCACCACACGAGAATGGAGGAAGGAACCCTGGGCAAGGGTCAACCCGCCGGTAACGGGGGCGGTTGGAGGGGTAACCGCGGACGAGCGCGTGATTCGCAGCGTGGCTCGACAGCCCCCCCCCCGGGTCTTTGAAGTTTAGAGATTAAATTGTAGGAGTGCCGGGACGATAAGTCCACTCGTCTTCGACCTCCCGGGCCGTCGAGACCCACTCCCGGGCCGTCGAGACCCACTCCCTGCCCGTCATGCCCCCGCGAGTCGCTCGTAGCATCCGTGTGATGCCGGCGAGTGCCGCTAATTGGTGAGGCCTTCGACCGCCGGCCTCCTCCTCCCTCCCTCCGACTCTGTCTCGGCGTCCGTGGGAGCTTCGGGGGTACGTGCTAGGGCGTTTGTGTGACTGGGTTCGTAGGCAGAGTCAGGCACGGCTCTCCTTCGCGAATCATCCCCTTTCCTCCAGGTAGTGTGCATTTGCGCCGTTAATTAACCTTAGTTCAGAGCGTCGGTTGCAGTGTGATCTCTCTCTCTCTGCGTGTGTGTGCGTGTGGGTGGAACCTCGGAGTGGTGCCTGCGATTTGTGCGAGAGAGCGGGCGCGAGGCTGCAACGTCGGCACGGTGTTGGTCATTTCAGCGTGTGTGCGTGTGTGTGTACGTGTGAGGCGTGTGTGCGTGTGTGTGAGGCACGCGTGTGTATCAAAACACACGCGTGCTTACAGAGCGTGTTTACTGCCGCGACGGTGGCTTTGACGTTCGCGCAATTCCGTGCGGCCCTTTGACGTTAGCCTTTGCGTTCCGGGAATTGAATTAGGGATCGACCACCCGGGGAGGAGGGGGGGGAGGGGGGGGAGGGGGGGAGGGGGTTACGCACGCAAATATTCACACCGTTCATTTTTGAGTAGCGCTAGCCTTCGTGCGTCGTGCGTCATGGAGGGGTAAAATTAAAAGCGCCATTAAATTGAAACCAACGCTCGGGCGCGTCTGTGCGAGACGAGCGCCTGCAGGGGGCGCGCGTGGCTACGCCTCCGCGCTCGCATTTTGTGGTGGTGGTGGTGGTGGTGTACGTGGGCGTGTGGCGGCGAGTAACCCCGGGCGGTGGTGAGCCAGCCAATTGACTATGTCCCTCAGGGAGTTTGCTGGCGCGGGCGGGGGGGAACGGTCACCCGGTCGGCAGGGGTTCCGGCGAGGGGCTGCCGACGAGGATGGAGTGGGGGAAGTGGAGAGGGGGTGGACGTGGCGCCTCGCCCGCTCAACAGGGGAGCGGGCGAGTCCGGGGGTCGGCCCCCACACACCCACCCCCCCTCGTGTGCCACAGTGCCGGCCTTCATAGGGTGCCGCCCGCTGACAGCACTTGCCCCCTACAGCCTGTTACAGGCTACGCTGGGGGGGGGATCTTTGCCCTTTGCACGTGGGTGAGCGTGCAGGTTGTGTGTGTGTGGGTGGGTGGGTCAGCGCTGGCCACCCACCGCCTCGTGCCGGTCTTCATAGGTGCCGCCCGTTGACGACACTTGGCCCCAACAGTCTGTTAAAGGCTACGCTGGGGGGGGATCTTTGCCCTTTGCACGTGGGTGAGCGTGCAGGTTGTGTGTGCGGATGGGTGCGCGCGTGTGTGTGTGTGGGTGGGTGGGTCAGCGCTGGCCACCCACCGCCTCGTGCCGGTCTTCATAGGTGCCGCCCGTTGACGACACTTGGCCCCACCAGTCTGTTAAAGGCTACGCTGGGGGGGATCTTTGCCCTTTGTGCGCGATGGGGTAGCGGTTCTCGCGGTGCGCTACGAACCCGGCGGTCCGAGTTCGATTCCCCGCGCACGGCAGACAACACCAGTGGTGGATTGCCTGAATCGGTCCTGGGCCTCGCCTGGGGACGACTCAGCCTCCAATGAGTAACCCGGTGCGGTGTTGTAGCGAAACATCGCCACTGGCGGGAGACAAAGGCGGCCGGGCGTGGTGCTGGCGGCCACCCGCCCACTTCGTGTGCCACAGTGCCGATGGCCTTGATAGGTGCCGTGTTGACTTCATTTCGCACCGCATGTGGCCAACCGTGCTAATCGGGGGTGCTCCTCTTTAACAGCCACTTTGCCCCAACAGATTTGTCTCGGCGTTTGGAAGAACCACCACGTGGCACCTTTAATTGTTTATTTCGATCGGAAAGGGCGGTGGAAAATATTCGTCGAGGGCCTCTTGGGTTTCAGGAATGCGAGCGGAGGTTTGAGAGCATTACAGAATGCAGCCTGTCTGTGTGTTGAACCTCTTACGTAGCCGACCGTGCTAATGAATGCGTCTCTGTGGGTCTCTATGGGTGCCTCTATGGGAGTCACTGTTGGTCTCTCTCTCTGTTGAGGGTATTTTGCACCGTACGTAGCCAACCGTGATAATCTGTGAGTCTCTGTGGTTATCTGTGGGTCTGGGTGTCTGTGGGTCCCCTGTGTACGTATGTGTTGGGAACTTCATTCACACCGTACGTAGCTAATCCTGCTAATCTGTGGGTACCTATGGGTCTGGGTGTCTGTGGTTTTCTGCGTACGGATGTGTGTGGGACTTCTTTCACACCGTACGTAGCCAACCTTGCTAATCTGTGCGCTTATGTGGGTCTCTATGGGTGTCTGTGGGAGCCCCTGTAGGTCTTTATGGGTGTGGCTGTCTATGGGTCTCTGTGGGTCCCTCTATGTCTAGATAGCTGTGGCCCTCTATGTATGTAATGAATGCTGAACTTTTTTCGCACCGATCGTAGCCAACTGTGCTAATCTGTGGGTCTCTGTAGGTGTCTTGGGCGTTTCTGTGTCTCTGTTGTTCTCTTTGGGTCTGAGTGTCTGTGGGTCTCTATGGGTCTGGGTGTCTGTGGGTCTGTGTGTGTGTTAAACTTGGCACAGTAGGGGGCACAGGTGGTGCATCAGCCAGTCATCTCGGTCATCTCAGTCAGTCGACCCGTGGCACCTGCCGGGTCTGCCCCCGTGACCTCCTGCCAGCGGGCGTTCGACACTTCACGTGGCCTCAAGGTGCACGTGGCCTGGCACAAGCGTCGTGGTGACGTCACCGCCACTTAGTGGCGAATGGCGGTTGTTGTTGTTGTTGTGTTAAACTTCTTTCGCTCCGTACGTAGCCGACCGCGCTAATCAGAGGACAATGAACTAAACACAACGGGAAGAAGCAGTTTTAAAGAAACGAGTTGTTAGTCGAGATGATTTACAACTGCGTGGATGGCCTGTGATCGTCAGGAAGCGTTGTGGGAGGCAGCAGCAGCAGCGAAGGTTGGTGGATCACGCGGAGATGGGGTGTGGAACTCACTCCCTTTTCTACCCCGTGTGTGGACGTCGAAGTAGGAGCCGTTAACCCTGGCTCTAGACAAGGGAAGGCGGTGGCAGTACAGCAAAGTGTGTGGACAAATCCCCATCTGTTCCATCTCACTCCCTTCAACGTGTGTGGACTGATCCCCATCTGTGCCATCTCACTCCCTTAAAAGTGTGTGGACTAATCCCCATCTGTTCCATCTTACGCCATTCCAAGTGTGTGGACTAATCTACATCTGTGCCATCTTACGCTATTCCAAGTGTGTGGACTAATCTCCATCTGTTCGATCTCACTCCCTTCAAAGTGTGTGGACTAATCTCCATCTGTGCCATCTCACTCCCTTAAAGTGTGTGGACTGATCCCCATCTGTTCCATCTCACTCCCTTCAAAGTGTGTGGACTAATCTCCATCTGTTCCATCTCACTCCCTTCAAAGTGTGTGGACAAATCCCCATCTGTGCCATCTCACTCCCTTCAAAGTGTGTGGACTAATCCCCATCTGTGCCATCTCACTCCCTTCAAAGTGTGTGGAATAATCCCCATCTGTTCCATCTTACGCCATTCAAAGTGTGTGGACAAATCCCCATCTGTTCCATCTCACTCCCTTCAAAGTGTGTGGACTAATCTCCATCTGTGCCATCTTACGCCATTCCAAGTGTGTGGACTAATCTCCATCTGTGCCATCTCACTCCCTTCAAAGTGTGTGGACTAATCTCCATCTGTGCCATCTCACTCCCTTCAAAGTGTGTGGACTAATCTCCATCTGTGCCATCTTACGCCATTCAAAGTGTGTGGACTAATCCCCATCTGTGCCATCTCACTCCCTCAAAGTGTGTGGACTAATCTCCATCTGTGCCATCTCACTCCCTTCAAAGTGTGTGGACTAATCCCCATCTGTTCCATCTCACTCCCATCAAAGTGTGTGGACTAATCCCCATCTGTGCCATCTCACGCCATTCCAAGTGTGTGGACTAATCTCCATCTGTGCCATCTCACTCCCTTCAAAGTGTGTGGACAAATCCCCATCTGTGCCATCTCACTCCCTTCAAAGTGTGTGGACTAATCCCCATCTGTGCCATCTCACTCCCTTCAAAGTGTGTGGAATAATCCCCATCTGTTCCATCTTACGCCATTCAAAGTGTGTGGACAAATCCCCATCTGTTCCATCTCACTCCCTTCAAAGTGTGTGGACTAATCTCCATCTGTGCCATCTTACGCCATTCCAAGTGTGTGGACTAATCTCCATCTGTGCCATCTCACTCCCTTCAAAGTGTGTGGACTAATCTCCATCTGTGCCATCTCACTCCCTTCAAAGTGTGTGGACTAATCTCCATCTGTGCCATCTCACTCCCTTCAAAGTGTGTGGACTAATCTCCATCTGTGCCATCTTACGCCATTCAAAGTGTGTGGACTAATCCCCATCTGTGCCATCTCACTCCCTCAAAGTGTGTGGACTAATCTCCATCTGTGCCATCTCACTCCCTTCAAAGTGTGTGGACTAATCCCCATCTGTTCCATCTCACTCCCATCAAAGTGTGTGGACTAATCCCCATCTGTGCCATCTCACGCCATTCCAAGTGTGTGGACTAATCTCCATCTGTGCCATCTCACTCCCTTCAAAGTGTGTGGACAAATCCCCATCTGTGCCATCTCACTCCCTTCAAAGTGTGTGGACTAATCCCCATCTGTGCCATCTCACTCCCTTCAAAGTGTGTGGAATAATCCCCATCTGTTCCATCTTACTCCATTCAAAGTGTGTGGACAAATCCCCATCTGTTCCATCTCACTCCCTTCAAAGTGTGTGGACTAATCTCCATCTGTGCCATCTTACGCCATTCCAAGTGTGTGGACTAATCTCCATCTGTGCCATCTCACTCCCTTCAAAGTGTGTGGACTAATCTCCATCTGTGCCATCTCACTCCCTTCAAAGTGTGTGGACTAATCTCCATCTGTGCCATCTTACGCCATTCAAAGTGTGTGGACTAATCCCCATCTGTGCCATCTCACTCCCTCAAAGTGTGTGGACTAATCTCCATCTGTGCCATCTCACTCCCTTCAAAGTGTGTGGACTAATCCCCATCTGTTCCATCTCACTCCCATCAAAGTGTGTGGACTAATCCCCATCTGTGCCATCTCACGCCATTCCAAGTGTGTGGACTAATCTCCATCTGTGCCATCTCACTCCCTTCAAAGTGTGTGGACTAATCTCCATCTGTGCCATCTCACTCCCTTCAAAGTGTGTGGACTAATCTCCATCTGTCCCATCTCACTCCCTTCAAAGTGTGTGGACTAATCTCCATCTGTTCCATCTCACTCCCTTCAAAGTGTGTGGACAAATCCCCATCTGTTCCATCTCACTCCCTTCAAAGTGTGTGGACTAATCCCCATCTGTTCCATCTGACTCCCTTCAAAGTGTGTGGACTGATCCCCATCTGTTCCATCTCACTCCCTTCAAAGTGTGTGGACTAATCTCCATCTGTTCCATCTCACTCCCTTCAAAGTGTGTGGACTAATCGCCATCTGTGCCATCTCACTCCCTTCAAAGTGTGTGGACAAATCCCCATCTGTTCCATCTCAATCCCTTCAAAGTGTGTGGAATAATCCCCATCTGTTCCATCTTACGCCATTCAAAGTGTGTGGACAAATCCCCATCTGTTCCATCTCACTCCCTTCAAAGTGTGTGGACTAATCCCCATCTGTTCCATCTCACTCCCTTCAAAGTGTGTGGACAAATCCCCATCTGTGCCATCTTACGCCATTCCAAGTGTGTGGACTAATCCCCATCTGTTCCATCTCACTCTCTTAAAAGTGTGTGGACTAATCTCCATCTGTTCCATCTCACTCCCTTCAAAGTGTGTGGACTAATCTCCATCTGTGCCATCTCACTCCCTTCAAAGTGTGTGGACTAATCTCCATCTGTTCCATCTCACTCCCTTCAAAGTGTGTGGACAAATCCCCATCTGTGCCATCTCACTCCCTTCAAAGTGTGTGGACTAATCCCCATCTGTGCCATCTCACTCCCTTCAAAGTGTGTGGACTAATCCCCATCTGTTCCATCTTACGCCATTCAAAGTGTGTGGACAAATCCCCATCTGTGCCATCTCACTCCCTTCAAAGTGTGTGGAATAATCCCCATCTGTTCCATCTTACGCCATTCAAAGTGTGTGGACAAATCCACATCTGTTCCATCTCACTCCCTTCAAAGTGTGTGGACTAATCCCCATCTGTTCCATCTTACGCCATTCCAAGTGTGTGGACTAATCTCCATCTGTGCCATCTCTCCCCCTTCAAAGTGTGTGGACTAATCCCCATCTGTGCCATCTCACTCCCTTCAACGTGTGTGGACTAATCTCCATCTGTGCCATCTCACTCCCTTCAAAGTGTGTGGACTGATTCCCCATCTGTGCCATCTCACTCCCTTCAAAGTGTGTGGACTAATCCCCATCTGTTCCATCTTACGCCATTCCAAGTGTGTGGACTGATTCCCATCTGTGCCATCTCACTCCCTTCAAAGTGTGTAGACTGATCCCCATCTGTTCCATCTCACTCCAGTCAAAGTGTGTGGACTAATCTCCATCTGTGCCATCTCACTCCCTTCAACGTGTGTGGACTAATCTCCATCTGTTCCATCTCACTCTCTTCAAAGTGTGTCGACTAATCTCCATCTGTTCCATCTCACTCCCTTCAACGTGTGTGGACTAATCCCCATCTGTGCCATCTCACTCCCTTCAAAGTGTGTGGACTAATCCCCATCTGTGCCATCTCACTCCCTTCAAAGTGTGTGGACTAATCCCCATCTGTGCCATCTCACTGCCTTCAAAGTGTGTGGACTAATCCCCATCTGTTCCATCTCACTCCCTTCAAATTGTGTGGACTAATCCGCGTCCGTTACTAATCTCCTGTAAACTATAAATAAGTTTTATTTCATTGTATCAGGTAAAGGCCCACTGAGCTATATACCGTAGCTCATTTTCAGAAACAACTCATCCACAAATGATTGACGTTCAGCGAAGTGGCTGATAGCAGTCAAATCACGCTCAACTGGTGGTGATGTTGCTTGTAAATGTGGAGGGGAAAAACCCGGAGGGCCCGTAGAAAAATCCACGCAGTGACCACCACGGGGAGAGAGAGAGAGACGCAGACTCCAAATACAAAGCAGAAGGTTTAGTCTGGGTCGGGATTGAACCCACGACCTCCTGTATACCGGGCGAGATAGTCAACATCGCCTAGCCACCGTGATGATGATGAGAGAGAGAGACGCGGACTCCAAATATACAGCAGCAGCAGCAGCAGGCATGGTCAGGGTCGGGATTGAACCCACGTCCTCCTGCATACCAGGCGAGGTAGTTAACATCTCCTAGCCACCTGGATGAGGCCCTTTCAAGCTCTCACAAGCATAGAGAAGGGAGGGGAGAGAGTATTTAAGGTCTCAATGGTGTCCGTGGGTCTCTCTCTCTGTGTGTGTGTGTGTATGTTAAAGTTCTTTCGAACGGTACGTAGCCAAACCGTGCTAATCGTCGGAGGCAAGACCACACAGCGGCAGCCAAACATCAAATACGAAGATCCACCCCTTTAACAGACTGTTGGAGGAAGTGCTCTGAGCGAGTGGCAGCGCCTACGAAGCTCGGCACGGCACACGGCGCTGGTGATTGGCCAAACACAAAGACAAAGACCACCCGTATAGCCTTGACACGCTGTTGGGGCAAGTGCTGTTTGCGAGCAACGTCTTAAGGCCGAAACGGCGAACGAGGCGGTGGGCGGGCCAGCGCCACGCCCGGCCGCCTTTGTCTCTCCCTCGTGGTGATTTTTGTTTGTTTGTTTGTTTTACACCTCGCACCATGTACGCGTTTGAGGCTGAGTCGACCTGGGCGAGGCCCGGGACCGGTTCAAATGATGGTCACCGGTGTTGGTGGCCGTGAGCGGGAATCGAGGTCGGTTCGCCGGGTTCGTAGCGCAGCGTAGCGCTAACCGCTGCACCACCGCTCCCCAGACCTACACCCACATACCTAGAGACACTCATCTATGGTCGAACACATGTTAAACATTACCAAACACAGACAGATTCTCCGTATGGCCTACGCCGGCTGTCGGGGCAAGTGTTGTTAGCGAGTAGCACCTATAAGGTCGGTGGTATGACCACACCCGGCTGTATTTGTCTTCCCAGCGATGTTGTTTATACACACGGATCAGGGCACGATATTCGCGGTCACTGATGTGTGATATGGTTACTGTGGTTTGTTCAGCACTAACCACTGCGCCACCACTCCCCAACTACATGCACTCACCAACTCATCCACCCACTCACTAACTGACTCACTCAACTACTCACCAACTCACACTCTCAGGCACACCCACTCACTCCCCCACCCACACACTCACCCACCCACTAACTCACCCACCCACTAACCCACTCACTCACCCACCCACTCACGAACCCACCCACTCGCTCACCCACCCACTAACACAGTCACTCACCCACCCACTCGCACACACACTCACCCATCAACTTATTCACCTACCCACTCAATCACTCACCCACCAACTCACTCACCCACTCATTCACTTCCCCACTCACTCGCTCACACACTCACCCACCCACTAACCCACTCTCCAACTCACTCTCTAACCCACCCACTCACTCACCAACCAACTCACACACATTCACCCACCCACTCATTCACTTTCCCATTAACCCAACCACCAACTCACTCATCCACCCACTCAATCACTCGCCCATACAATCATCTCCCAACTCACTCACCCACTCACTCACAAACTCACCCACCCACTCACCCACCATCCACTTACTTTCTCACCAACTCACTCCTCCACCAACTCACTCACACCTATCCACTTACTTAAACAATCAATCACTCATCCAATCACCCAACAACTAACCAACTCACACAAACACTCACCCACCACTGACCCACCCACTCACTCCCATGCTCACGCACCCACTCATTCACTCACCCACTCACTCACCAACCAACTAACTCACTCACTCACCCACCCACTCATTCACTCGCCCATTCACTCACCTACCAATTCACTCATCCACTCACTCCCACACTCACCCACCTACGTACTCTCACTCATCCACTAACTCGCCCACTAACTCACTCACCCACTCACTGACTCCCCATCCACTCACTCACACACTCACCCACCCACCCATTCATTTGCTCACTCACTCACTCACCCATCAACTTACTCCCCCACCCACTCATTCACTTGCTCACTCGCTCACCCACACACTCACCCACCCACTTACCCACTCACACACACACTCACTCACCCGCCCACTAATCCACTCACTCACCCACCCACTAACCAACTCACACACTCACTCCCCCACCCACTAACCCACGCACTCACCCACCCACTAACCAACTCACACACTCACTCCCCCACCCACTAACCCACTCACTCACCCACCCACTAACCCACTCACACACACACTCACCCACCCACTAACCCACTCACTCATCCACCCACGAAACAACTCACACACTCACTCCCCCACCCACTAACCCACTCACTCACCCACCCACTAACCCACTCACACACACACTCACCCACCCACTAACCCACTCGCTCACCCACCCACTAACCAACTCACACACTTACTCCCCCACCCACTTACTCACTCACTCACCCACCCACCCACTAACCCACCCACACACTCACTCACCCACTAACCAACTCACACACTCACTCCCCCACCCACTAACCCACTCACTCACCCACCCACTAACCAACTCACTCACTCATTCCCCCACCCACCCACTTTCTCTGCTCGCGAGCCACATGTACACGTCTCCTTACAAAGCAACAATTTCCTGCACATTTACCCTCCCCAGCCCAGCCCGATCCAACACGGCATTCCATTCTCTCCCCCGTCTCTCCCCCTCCCCACTACCTCGTCTCTCACCCCACCCCACCTCCTCCATCTCCACCCACCGCGTCTTCCTACCTCCTCAAACGCCTCATCTTTCTATATTGCTCACGCCACGGTTTTTGGTTTGGCCATGTTTGTTTTGTTGTAGTACGGAGTTAGACTGATGGCCTTAATCTAGGTTTTCTTGTGGTTGTTGTTGTTGTAGTACGGAGTTAGACTGACGGCCTTAATCTAGGTTTTCTTGTGGTTGTTGTTGTTGTACGGAGTTAGACTGATGGCCTTAATCTAAGTTTTCTTGTGGTTGTTGTAGTACGGAGTTAGACTGATGGCCTTAATATAAGTTGTCTTGTGGTTGTTGTTGTTGTAGTACGGAGTTAGACTGATGGCCTTAATCTAGGTTTTCTTGTGGTTGTTGTTGTTGTAGTACGGAGTTAGACTGATGGCCTTAATCTAAGTTTTCTTGTGGTTGTTGTTGTTGTAGTACGGAGTTAGACTGATGGCCTTATTCTAAGTTGTCTTGTGGTTGTTGTTGTAGTACGGAGTTAGACTGACGGCCTTATTCTAAGTTGTCTTGTGGTTGTTGTTGTAGTACGGAGTTAGACTGATGGCCTTATTCTAAGTTTTCTTGTGGTTGTTGTTGTTGTAGTACGGAGTTAGACTGATGGCCTTATTCTAAGTTGTCTTGTGGTTGTTGTTGTAGTACAGAGTTAGACTGATGGCCTTATTCTAAGGTTGTTGTAGTACGGAGTTAGACTGATGTCCTTAATATTATTTTTCTTGTGGTTGTTGTTGTTGTAGTACGGAGTTAGACTGATGGCCTTATTCTAAGTTGTCTTGTGGTTGTAGTACGGAGTTAGACTGATGGCCTTAATCTAAGTTGTCTTGTGGTTGTTGTAGTACGGAGTTAGACTGATGGCCTTATTCTAAGTTGTCTTGTGGTTGTTGTTGTAGTACAGAGTTAGACTGATGGCCTTATTCTAAGGTTGTTGTAGTACGGAGTTAGACTGATGTCCTTAATATTATTTTTCTTGTGGTTGTTGTTGTTGTAGTACGGAGTTAGACTGATGGCCTTAATCTAAGTTTTCTTGTGGTTGTTGTTGTTGTTTGACTTTGCATCCCACTGGGATTTTTTGCACGCAGCGTTGGTGGTGTAACGGTGCTTTTTTCAGGAATATTTTTGCTATATTTTTTTCCCATGGATTTTCTGTTTGCACACAGTCACACACGGAGCCATTCGGCTCTTGAATCGGGTACCACCACAACAAACAAAAAAACAAAAACACGAACAAGAAAAACATCTTAAAGTGACTTTGTGTTGACTGTGCAAACAGAAAATCCAGGGAAAAAAACATCAAAATATTCCTCAAATAGCACCGTTACACCACCAACGCTGTGTGTAAAAATCCCATTGGGATGCAAAGTCAAACAACAACAACAACAACCACAAGACAACTAAGATTAAGGCCATCAGTCTAACTCCGTACTACAACAAACGAAAACACGGCCAAACCAAAAAAAAACGTTTTCGAAATCACCAAAATAAAGCCGTACATGCAATGTAACAGTGATCATAGGAACTGTGACCGATTTTTTTTTTTTACAATAAACTACATAAATAACATGTACCACCAAACCCTAGAGCCACAGCTGGCTACATGAGCCACTCCACAACCAACAGGAGCATCAGTCGGAGTATCACATTTTTTTCAATGCAACCTTTGAGATCAGCAAGAGGTCTTGCAAGACAGTTTCGAGTCCCAGGATTAACGCCCAAGACGCCATGGGGCTTTTGCGGCCACACCCGTTTGCTTAACGAGGGCTGGCCACGCTGGCTCGGATATGATAGCTACCTCGCCTGGGTGTGCAGGAGGTCCGTGGGTTAGATCCACCGATCCCGACGAAACATGCTGTGTGTAAAATGTGGAGTTTGTGGTGTGGCGAGGAGCCGTTTACCACCTCGCCAGGTGTACGGAGGGTCTCGTTGGCATCGATCCCGACCCTGACGATTTGCTGAATATATTTGGAGTCTGCGTCTCTCTCCCCGTGGCGGTCACTTCGTGGGTATTTATTTTTTTCCCCCCACCTCCACATTTAGAACCGACATCATCACGCGTTTCGAGAGTGCTTTGACTGCTGCTGCTGCTGCTGCTGCGATTTTCACGCGATAAACCGTTTTCGTGCGAACCGCGATGATCTGTGGTGGATGGCCAGGTCGCTTCTGAACAGGAAGCTACGAAGCTAAACTTGAGCTGAAACTTTGTACGAGCTGAACGTTGCTTAGCTCGTGCAAAGTCACTTTGAATGAAAATAAAATAACACGATGAAATTCTCACGACGTTTCGGCCACAACACAAGTGGCCTTCCTTCAGGTGAAAGGAGCAAACCTGTCATTCTACGTGGGTGGTGACTTCACCGAAAGAACCAAAGAAGATGAATCCTTGCAAGTCGCGAATGCTTTAAATCGAAATTCGGCTCAACAAAGTTTTAGTTAATTCCATCTGTCTCTCTCCCTTAGCTCCGCACCTCCGCCTAGCGCGGTTGGCTATGCACGTTGCGAAAGAAGTTGAACATACCACACGCATACACAGAGACCCCCATGGACACGCAGACCCAGAGAGACCCACGGATTAGCACGGTTGGCTACGTACGGCGCGAAAGAAGTTTCGACACACACAGGCGTGATCTCCCCTTTCGTCTCCTCAATCTCCCACCTCATTCCACCTCCTCCCATTCCCATCCCTCCCCTCTCCTGGTTCATGACACGGTATGTTGCACGATCAGTTGACTGAGAGGACGACGACGACGATGATGATGATGATTATGGTGATCATGGTGATCACCGCGCTGATGATCACAGTCATCGTGGTGATGATGACCGCTTCGTGGGTGATCAGAGCCAGAGATTTTTTTTTTGCGTTTGGGTCTCTCCTACCCTTATTCGCCACTCCTCCTCATCCTCCTCATCCTCCTCATCCTCCTCATCCTCCTCATCATCCTCCTCAACACTCATCTCCCCTCTCACCCTCCACCCCCTTCCTCACCACTCCTCCTCCTTCCCCCTCTCACCCTCCTCCTCCTCCTCTTCCTCCTCCTCCACCTCCTCCACCTCCTCCTAATCCCTCCTCCTCCCTCCTCACCACGCGTCTCTCCTACCTCCCCCCCTCCTCCCTTCGCTCTCCCCTCCATCCCTCCCCTCCCTCCCCTCCCCTCCCTTCCCCTCCCTCCCATCCCCAGCGTCTTCCTTTATGAGTCTGCGCCTCTCCCCGCTACTCTCGCATTGAGACCCCGGGTGCTGAAACGAACGTGGGAACGCATCTCTTACGCCTGGTAAGGGATTTACAATCAGACACACACGAGGCACGGATACTTACAGATGCATGCATAGTACATGCACACTGATACACTCACACATACAGATAGATACACAGTGCGTGCACACTGATACACATACAGATACATACACAGTACGTGTACACTGATACACATGCAGATACATACATAGTACATGCACACTGATACACTCACACATACAGATACATACACAGTACGTGCACACTGATACACTCACACATACAGATACATACACAGTACGTGTACACTGATACACATACAGATACATACACAGTACGTGCACACTGATACACTCACACATACAGATAGATACATAGTACGTGCACACTGACACACTCACACATACAGATACATACACAGTACGTGCACACTGACACACTCACACATACAGATACATACACAGTACGTGTACACTGATACACTCACACATACAGATGCATGCATAGTACATGCACACTGATACACTCACACATACAGATACATACACAGTACGTGTACACTTATACACTCACACATACAGATACATACACAGTACGTGTACACTGATACACATACAGATACATACACAGTACGTGTACACTTATACACTCACACATACAGATACATACACAGTACGTGTACACTGATACACATACAGATACATACACAGTACGTGTACACTGATACACTCACACATGCAGATACATACACAGTACGTGTACACTGATACACATGCAGATACATACACAGTACGTGCACACTGACACACTCACACATACAGATACATACACAGTACGTGTACACTGACACACTCACACATACAGATACATACACAGTACGTGTACACTGATACACATGCAGATACATACACAGTACGTGTACACTGATACACTCACACATACAGATACATACACAGTACGTGTACACTGATACACATACAGATACATACACAGTACGTGTACACTGATACACATACAGATACATACACAGTACGTGCACACTGATACACATACAGATACATACACAGTACGTGCACACTGATACACATACAGATACATACACAGTACGTGCACACTGATACACTCACACATACAGATACATACACAGTGCGTGCACACTGATACACTCACACGGCTGCTGATGTAGATGACAGAGCAACAATGTCACATTCGGGTGGTCAAGGCAGTAGATAACCGTGATCAGGAGCAAGCGTAGTGCATCAACGTGATGCCTTCATCAGTCTATGAGTCTGTGCGTTTCCATTGGTCTCTATGAGTCTAGGGATCTCTATGGGTCTCTGAGCCTGGGGTGTACATGAGTCGTTGGGTCCGAGTCTCCACAGATTTCTGTGAGTCTCTCTGGGTGCCTACGAGTCTCTGTGGGGTATCTATGAGTCTCTGTGGGTCTCTGTGAGTCTCTATGGGTCTCTGAGTTTCTGTGAGTCACTAGGGGTCTCTGTGAGTGTGTGAGTCTCTATGGGTCATCTGAGACTCTTTGAGTCTCTGTGGGGTCTCTGTGAGTCTCTATGGGTCTCTGAGTTTCTGTGAGTCACTATGGGTCTATGAGTCACTAGGGATCTCTGTGAATCTCTAAGGGTCATCTGAGATTCTTTGAGTCTCTGTGGGGTCTCTGAGAGTCTCTATGGGTCTCTGAGTTTCTGTGAGTCACTATGGGTCTCTGTGAGTCTGTGAGTCTCCATGGGTCTCTGAGTTTCTGTGAGTCACTATGGGTCTCTGTGAGTCTCCATGGGTCTCTGAGTCTCTGTGAGTCTGTGAGTCTCTATGGGTCATCTGAGACTCTTTGAGTCTCTATGGGTCTCTGTGAGTCTCTATGGGTCATCTGAGACTCTTTGAGTCTCTATTGGTCTCTGTGAGTCTCTACGGGTCTCTGAGTTTCTGTGAGTCCCACCTGATGACGGACGCTTGTGTCGCGCCCGAAACGTCGTCTTGATTTAATTTATTTTATTTTATACCTACTCCGTGATGACTTTACCGAAAGAACCAAAGAATACGGATCCCTGCAGTCACGAAAACTTCAAATCTAGATTCTGTGAGTCTCTATGGGTCTCTTAGTCTCTGTGAGTCCGTGAGTCTCTATGGGTCTCTTAGTCTCTGTGAGTCTGTGAGTCTGGATCTCTATGGGTCTCTATGAGTCTCTTCTTCCTATCGTATGGTTGACATAGATGGCAGAAACAGCAACTACAATTTCACATTCAGGTGGTCAAGGCAGCAGACAGCTACGTCAGGAGCAGTAGCGGAGTAGTGAATCATCATCATCATCATCACCATCGCTCGCTGTGATGTCTCCTGCTTCGTGTTTGTGGATCGGGGCATTGTGTCGCTAAACCTCGTACTACGATCTCCCATTCTGGATGACCACAGTCGCACCACTACTGCCCCAGAGTTTTTTTTTTTAATGTTCCATTTGTGCATCGGGGTATCATCCGCAACATCATCTGCTGCTGCTGCTGCTGCTACTGCTGCTGCCGTGGTTTGTGACCGGTATGAAAATGATGCCGGTTTAGGCGTGTACCATGAGCATCTTGGTGCGAAGGTCAAAACCTCCAAGTGTCAGGGATCCTTCACGACAAGATGGTGTTTGTGTGTGCCCACTACCACAGTGGAAGAATGGACGGCGCATCTTTATAGATGACCCAACGATGGTCAGTGGGCAGATCAGCTAACTGGGAGGATCTGGTATCATGGACATGGACCCCGCATCCACTCTTTCGTTCGGCTATGTAGTCCAGCAGATGATGGTGCTTGGACCCGGCGTGTGTCCATGATGTTGTGTGGTACGCGCGCATGCCGGAACACAGTGGTTACATGGAGACCCACAGACTCACGCAGAGACCCAGAGACTCAGACAGAGACCCAAGATTCACACGGAAACCCTCAGACTCACACCGAAACCCACAGACTCACACAGAGACCCACCGGCTCACACAGACACCCACAGACTCACACAGAGACCCATAGACTCAGAGACCCACAGACTCACACAGACACCCACAGACTCACACAGAGACCCATAGACTCGGAGACCCACAGACTTACACAGACACTATCAGACTCAAACAGAGACCCGCAGACTCAGAGACCCACAAATTCACGCAGAGACCCACAGACTCACACAGACACCCACAGACTCACACAGAGACTCGCAGACTCAGAGATCCACAAACTCACGCAGAGACCCACAGACTCACGCAGAGACCTACAGACTCACATAGACACTATCAGACACACACAGAGACCCGCAGGCTCAGAGACCCACAAACTCACGCAGAGACCCACAGACTCACGCAGAGACCTACAGACTCACACAGACACCCACAGACTCACACAGAGACCCATAGACTCAGAGACCCACAGACTCACACAGAGACCCACAGACTCACACAGAGACCCACCGGCTCACACAAACACCCACAGACTCACACAGAGACCCATAGACTCAGAGACCCACAGACTCACATAGACACTATCAAACTCACACAGAGACCCGCAGACTCAGAGACCCACAAAGTCACACCGAGATCGCCCATTTCTCCTCTGCATAAGAAGGAGGGTACACGATGATAACCCCAGCTGCAAGCGATGTTGAAATTTCTGCTTGCAACTATCCTCAGCTAGCTGAAACCAGGCCCCTATGGGTTTGAATGGGGTCCTAGATGGACACCCACCACCGGAGTAGATTAATTGCAGGCGCATCTTAGTGATGATAAGTCGATGGTCAGTGAGCAAATCAGCTCCACAGTAAGTCCTGGTGTCAAGGACATGGGCCCGTATCAACTGGTCCGTTATGATATAGTCCAGCAGATTCTCTTGCTTGGACCCAGCGTGCATCCATGATGTGTGAATGCGCCGATGCCAGAACAGCGTGTTCATGATTACAAGCCCATGGGCTGCACATAAAGTCTATCAGCCTCCTCCCATTCTTAGTGGGCTGATCTGGCCCATTCCTTCCACCACTCCAACCCTGGTGTCTGCGTCATAATCCTATCGGGCATTA
Organism: Petromyzon marinus; assembly: GCF_010993605.1. Lineage (NCBI taxonomy): Eukaryota > Metazoa > Chordata > Hyperoartia > Petromyzontiformes > Petromyzontidae > Petromyzon > Petromyzon marinus. The sequence continues at coordinate 46,787 of NW_022638994.1, read as the reverse complement.
AAATCACACACAGAGACCCACCGACACCTAGACCCGTAGAGACCCACAGAGACCGACATTTTAGCACGGTTGGCTACGCAAGGTGCCAACGAAATTCAAGATGCATGCATACAAAAGTGCGGGATCATCATGGAATCCAAGAGGCTAATGTGACGTGCTCACTCCAGCGCTGTCCTCTAGACAGTCTGGTCCCTTCACCTGATGTGAAGGCCACTTGTGTTGTGGCCCGAAACGTCGTGAATTTTTGTTGTTTTATACTTTTACGTGACTTTACCGAACAGGACCAAAGCGAATGTGACGTGTGTTCGTTTTGCCGGATTAATTTGATGCGTTGCTTGCTGCAATGCAGACCCGGCAGTTCACCGAGCGATGTCTGGCTCTGCTGCTGATGAAACACTGAATGTCGAAACCTGCCCCTTGCCTATAAACATCTGGGGCAGTTCACCAGCCTCTGTTTAAAGCAGAGCCCGGCTCTGCTGCTGGTGAAACAACAACAACAACAACCGCCATTCGCCACTAAGTAGCGGTGACGTGACCACGACGCTTGTGCCAGGCCACGTGCACCTTGAGGCTGCCACGTGAAGTGTCGAACGCCCGCCGGCAGGAGGTCACGGGGCAGACCCAGCAGGTGCCACGGGTCGACTGACTGAGATGACCGAGATGACTGGGCTGATGCACCACCTGTGCCCCTCTACTGTGCTGATGAGACACTCGCTGTGAAACCCACTCCTTGAAATTGAGATTCATCGTCTCTATTGAGTGACGTCCATTGATATTTGCTTTCTCTTCATTGACTGAATACCTTGTAATTAACCAAGCGAGAGACACCCAGACCCAGGGCTCAAACCGTGACCCTATAATGTCAGTGATTCCTGGCTCAGCTCGATGATATGATACCAGCCACAAACATATTTCGTTTAGCAGCCATCATTTGGCATTGGGTGCCACGGTGGATAGGTAGATGTTATCTGCTGCCTCGCCTGATATGCAGGAGGTAGTTGAGTTCGATCCCGACCCTGACGCCTGCTGCTGCTGCTGCTGTATATTTAAATCTAAACTATAAACTAAACGGGTTTCATGTTAGCCAGGCACAGGCCAACTCCGTGTGGATTTGTCTCCGGGTCCTCCGGTTTGTTCTCCTACACATTTAGAATGAACGTCTCTACGCGTTTATAGTCATTTGGACTGCCGCTATAAAAATGTTCCACACGGTGATGATGATATCAGACGCTTGGTTGAGCTGCTATTATTTGTGATGGCCAGGTCGCTTGTCTGAAAAAAAAAGAGCGACACAGCAGCTTAGTGAGGCCTTACCGGGTAAATTGTAAACAATTTAAGTTGTATATTCTTGGTTCTTTCGGTAAAGTCACGTAGAAGGGAAACAATAAAATAATAAAAATATAAAACAATACAATTCTCACGACGTTTCGACTGCAACACAAGCACTCATCATCAGGTGTGAAAACCATAGCAAGAAATTTTAAAAAAGTGGCGGTTTAAAAAAAAAAGCCACTTTTTTTCAAATTGTTCTTGCTGTGGTTTTCACACCTGATGATGATTGCTTGCGTTGCAGTCGAAACGTCGTGAGAATTTTATTGTTTGATATTTTTATTATTTTATTATTCCCCTTCTACGTGGTGACTTTACCGAAAGAACCAAGAATATGAATCCCTGCGGTCACGAAAGCTTTAAATCAAAATTAAATTTAAGTTGTAGTTTTTTTTATTTATTGAATTGTTTAAGTGGTGTACTTGCCTTTCCTATAGTTTGACTCCTATCAGTGTTTTATTTTTGGCGCCACGCGACCATCACGGGGAGAGAGAGAGAGAGAGGCACCGCAAACTCCAAATATACAGCAGCAGCAGCAGGCGTGGTCAGGGTCGGGATCAAATCCACGACCTCCTGTACACCAGGCGAGGTAGTTAACATCTCCCAGCCGCCGTGGCGAGATGTTAACTGGCCACTCACTCAACTCAACTCACCCACTCACTCAACCACCCAAAGACAAAGATCCCCCGTGTAGCCTGTAACAGACTGTAGGGGCAAGTGCTGTTAGCGAGCCGCACCTATGAAGGCCGGCACGGCACAAGAAGGGGGGTGGGTGGCCAGCACCACGCCCGGCCGCCTTTGTCTCCCCAGCGGCGATGTTTACTACGCACCGCTCCGCCAGGTACTACTCATTTGAGGCTGAGTCGACCTAGGGGAGGAGGCCCAGCACCGGTCCAGATAATCGCTGTCGCTGGAAATCGAACTCGGGTCCTTCGGTGTAAAGAGACGTCTTTATTTTTTTTGTTCAACACAGGGCTCTCCACTCAGATTGCTTCAAACAGTTACTCAACCACAGTGGCTCAAGAGTGCAAACCCAGCCCAGGACATTTCATCATCAAACTAAATCGTATAAATACATGGCGGTGGAAAAAAACAACCCAAAAACGTCGTTTGGGTGCAAGTAAAAGTTACGCGAATACAACTTTCGTTTTTTTTTCCAACTCTCCCGTCGGATGAGTCAACAGGGTCCCTCCCATCCTCGTTGGTTCTTTCGGTAAAGTCACCAGCCACGTAGAATGAGAATAAAATAATAAATTGATAAAATAACAATAGCGCGATAAAATTCTCGCGACGTTTCGGCCACAACACAAGCGGCCTTCATCAGGCGAAGGGGACGAGACTGTCTGGTAGGACAGCGCTGGAGCAAACCGACACACCTGATGACGGCCGTTTGTGTTCTGGTCGAAACGTCGTGAGAATTTTTTTTATTTCGATTTAAAGCTTTCGTGACTGCAAGGATTCATCTTCTTTGGTTCTTTTCGGTAAAGTCACCAGCCACGTAGAATCAGAATAAAATAATACATTGATAAAATAACAATAACGCGATAAAATTCTCGCGACGTTTCGGCCACAACAACAACCGGCCTTCATCAGGTGAAGGGGACGAGACTGTCTGGTAGGACAGCGCTGGAGTGAGAAAGCCACAAGCCGAGACCGCGACCTTTTAAAGCTTAGAGTCGCGGCATCTCTTCAGAGAGGCGTGAGGGACTCGATTAGTTGAGCCTCCTTTATCCCGGAGTCTGTTGAATGATCTTAAGGTGCTCCCTCCCTCTCTGTGCGAGCGGTGGTGCAGTGGTGAGCGAAGTGGTTAGCGCTCGCGTGGCTCCGGACACTGCTCACCCGAGTTCCATTCCCGCTCACGGCCACCAACACCGGTGGTGACGAACATCTGATCCGGTCCTGGGTCTAACCCTCGGTCGACTCGGCCTCAAATGTGTTTTTTTTTTTTTTCCCCCTGGTGGCTGAGGTGTGCAGTGAACATCGCCACTGGGGAGACAAAGGCGGCCGGGCGTAGTGCTGGCCACCGGACCCCATAGTGTGCTGTTCCGGCCTTTGTAGGCGTTAAATTTCGATTTAAAGCTTTTCGTGACTGCAAGGATTCATCTTCTTTGGTTCTTTCGGTAAAGTCACGTAGAATTCTCATTCTTCGTAGGCGCTGTTTCTCGCTCCTAACAACATTTGCCACAACAGGGTGGTTCAGGCTTAAAGGGGGGAGTTTTGTCTTTCTTTTGTGTATGCGAGTGTAGATTTATGGATTTAAGGGTGTCTGTGTGAGTCTGTGGGTCTTTACACGTGTCCGTTCGTCTCTGTATGAGTCTGTGGGGCTCTGTGCGAGTCTCTGGGTTTCTGTGTGAGTCTGTGTGTCCATGTGTGAGTCTGTGGGTGTGCGTGTGAGTCTGTGGGTCTGTGTGTGAGTCTGTATGTCTCTGTGTGATTCTATGTGTATCTGTGTGAGTCTGTGGGTGTCCGTGTGAGTTTGTGGGTCTTTGTGCGAATCTGTGGGTCTCTTTATTATTTCCCTTCTACGTGGTGGTGACTTTACCGAAAGAACCAAGAATGTGAATCCCTGCAGTCACGAAAGCTTCAAATCAAAAATTTAAAGTCCAAGTTGGTGTATGATATGGTCAAGCGGGGCCAAGTATATGCAGAATTAAAGTTGGCCAAGGACTGTACCCTGGAGGACACTGAAACGAACAGAACACGTGTCTGAAGTTATCCCTCCCAGGCTGACACTCTGTTTATGCTCAGACAGATAGGAAATGAACCGGTGCAAAGCAGTGCCAGAAAGCTCCATACAGCCTTCCAAACGCTCGAGCAAAATGCAATGATCAATGGTGTCACAACCAGCACTCAGGCGCAAAGGGACAAGAACGCTAGGCCTTCCTGCATCAGCGGCAACCAGCGAGTCATTGACAACCCTAACCAGAGCCCGTTTGCACGCTGTGGTTGGACCTAAAACCGGACTGGAAAAAGGTCAAAACGAGCATTTACAAGCAAATAATGTTTAAGCTGTAAGGCTACTGAAAGGTCAAGGATCTTGGTGATATCTAGCAGGTAGGAAATATGGACGACAATTACTTGAGGCGTTCTTCATCGAGGCCAGCTTTCTTGAGTACCAGAATGACCGCGGCACATTTTAAAAAAAAGAGAAGGGACAGTACCAGATTAGAGTGAGTTCGTTATGAACATTGATAATAAAGACTGCAAGAGATGGAAAATTAGCATGAATACATTTAGAAGCAACAGGATCAAGAGAAAGATAGGTTCGTTTGGAACTAGCAATCAATAAAGCAACATCTGATTGTGAGAGCTAGGAGAATACAGAGAAGTCAGATATCAGCAGTGGTGCTGGAACTGGTAGGAAGAGGGAGATTTAATGGAAAGGGGAATTGCGTTGATTTTGTAAAAAAAAAAAATTGAAGGAACTGGTCAGCATTTGCTTTTTTACCATAAAATGATAATCACAGGATGACTGAAGGAGGCTATGAAAGGTAGAAAAAATAATTCTAGGGTCATTCCAGGCATTCGCTAGAGTAGCAGAAAGATAGCTGATGCTAACATGGTCGAGTCCCTTTGTTTAAATTGTAAGGTGGTGCTTTAAGATTTGCGAGTGGATGGTAAGATCAGATTTTCTCCAAGATCGCTCTGCCTTGTGGACAGTTGCCTTCAGTGCATGAAACTCGTCGTCATACCGGGGTGAAGATTTCATTGATTGGTCCACACCCGAGACAGCTTTCCTTAGAGCCTCGTCTCACGTTGGTGTTGGACCAGCTTGACGCCAAAAGGCGCACAACTCAAAAGGCAATGCACCGTCAGAGTATGAGAGTTCGACTTATCAAAATATGATAATTGGTGTTTTACCCTTCTATCTGGCAACAAAAATGACACCTTTATTTTAAACAAGGAGTCATGTTTCCATTGACCACAATACCTGCGGTCGGAATGCGTCATCTGGTCCAACACCAACATGAGACTAGGCTCTAAGGAAAGCCGTCTCGGGTGTGGACCAATCAATTTCAAGGACAGTGCCACATACATTATCAGAGTTGTTGTTTTTTGTTTGCATTCCGACCGCAGGTATTGTGGTCAATGCAAACATGACTCCTTTTAAAAATAAAGGTATCAGTTTTATTGCCAGATAAAAGGGTAAAATACCAATTATTATAAATGTGTCGTTACACCCGCCCACCACCCGACACAGCCAATGAGTAAGGTTTGTCACGGAAACAGAACCTGCCAATTCGTTACTGGTACAGCACACCGGTGTGTTGGAAAGTAAACCCACGACAGCATTTACAATTCGAGTACGACGTTTTGCCAGTAATTACAACCAGCATCATCAGGCGCCAAACTCTGGCTGTCAACAGACTCACACAAACCCACAGACTCACAGAGAGACATACAGATTCACAAAGACACCCGCAAACTCACACAGACACCCACCGACTAAGACAGAGACCCACAGACTCACACAGACACTCACAGACTCACACAGACACCCACAGACTCACACAGAGACATACAGATTCACACAGACTCACACAGATTCACACAGACACCCACGAACTCACACACACACCCACAGACTCACACAGAGGCATACAGATTCACAAAGACACCCACAGACTCACACAGAGACATACAGATTCACACAGATACCCACAGACTCACACAGACACCCACAAACTCACAGACACCCACAGACTCACACAGACACCCACAGATTCACACAGACACCCACAGACTCACACAGACACCCACAGACTCACAGAGACACCCACAGACTCACACAGACACCCACAGACTCACACAGAGACCCACAGACTCACACAGACACCCACAGACTCACACAGAGACATACAGATTAACACAGACACCCACAGACTCACACAGAGTCCCACAAACTCACAGACACCCACAGACTCACACAGACACCCACAGACTCACACAGACACCCACAGACTCACAGAGACATACAGATTCACAGACACCCACAGACTCACACAGACACCCACGAACTCACACAGACACCCATAGACTCACACAGAGACATACAGATTCACACAGACACCCACAGACTCACACAGAGACCCACAGACTCACACATATAACCACAGGCTGATATGCATACTCAACAAATTCCATAACATATTAAAATACGTATTTATAAATATATTATTTGTACATCTCGCTGTTGATTCTGGCCAGGCTTTCGAATCCATCATTCTTTTCGCTTTCATTATTACTTTTATTATTATTACGACTTCACTCGGGGAGGAAAATTCCATTTGCGAGTGGAAAAGAAAAGCACAAAAAAAGGAATTCGCCAACTCTGAACGTGGCGAGTATCAGAGCCAGAACGACGAAGCCCTCGCTCGAGTGAATTCGGAGCGGTGACGCGCAGTGGCACAAACCTCACTTAGACAGGGAGAGAGACACACAGAGAGAGAGAGAGAGACGCAGAGAGAGAGAGACACAGAGATAGAGACCGAGCAAGAGACACGAAGACTTTTTGACTTTTAAAACAACTTTCATTGCCGCCAGCAGCAACAGCGCCGAAGGCGATTCCGGTGCGAAATACAAAACAAAGTCACCAGCAACATAAATAACAGGTCCCTGCAGTGTGGGCTGGTAGGAACATTGGAATTTTGCGCAATTTTATGACATTGTTACTTCCAAATGTTCGGTGCAATAAGACATAATATCAAGTCTCTGCGCTGTCTATTGCTGATTTTATACACCCAACAGCACGAGATTTCACTTCGTTAAAGTATTGAAAGGGGACGGACGGACGGACACATTAATCTATTGCAGGCTGGTACACTCAGTTTACAACTTCGTTCCGACCAGTATAAAATACTATAAATCCACGCGCTAAATGCGTCACGCACAACTCAAAAGAAAAGTCACGTGGTGGTGGTGGTGGTGGTCATTCACGCACGCCACGTTGACGAGCGAGCGCTTCAGAAGGTGAACACGTGGGGTGGTGCCGTCCACGCTGGTAACAGAGAGGGGCTTCTCCGGACCCCCCAGCGTTCGAGGAAGACGCTCTGCACCATCACCGACACGCGTGTGTGTGTGGTACGTGGCGTGCTCCGGCCGGAGCCGCGCCTTGAGCAGGCCCCCCCTGAACACTGGAAGCAGTACAAGAGCAGCCGTCCAGTGTCACCTCTTGCAAGCATCTTTTACCTCGTTCTGTAACACCGCCAAACTTCGCCCGAGCGCAGGCGAAGTTGGCGAGGTCGTGGCGCTTGTTAGCCAGGTAAGGCACCACCACCACCCCATATACGAAACTGCCGCTGTTGTAGAAGGGCACCCCCAGTTGCCTGAAGGTTGGTTTGAGCCGCTGGCAGCGTAAGTTCTGGTGGGGCAGATCCTCCCTGGCACCGCAGGAAATGCACCAAGTCTGTTACCCCTCATTCTAGATTTGAAGTTTTCGTGACTGCAAGGATCCGTACTCTTTGGTTCTTTCGGTAAAGTCACGTAAGTGGGGGGAAAAAATATAATAATAAAAATTTTAAATAAATTAAATCACGACGTTTCGTTTCGAAACGTCGTTTCGCTTGGGGTGTTTGGACTCCTGGCTGTACATTTCTTCCACATGATGATGATAATGATGATGATGTTATCTGCCACTTTGTTGAGCTGCTATCGTTCGTGATGGCCAGGTCGCATCTGAAAGAGAGCTTGCTTACCTGGTGAAGTAACACAAAAAAACAAAAACGTTTTGGCTGAAATTACGTAAGAAATAACTTTCACCCCTTTTTGATCTCCTGTGTAACTGGCGAGGTAGTAAACATCTCCTAGCCCCAGCGCAGCGCCCTAACATCGGCGCTGGGGAAGACAAAGGCCAGCCGGGTCGCAGGCGTGGTTTTGACCAAACCCACGAACCCACTGGCGAACGGGACTCGCCCCGACAAGCCCCTGTTGAAGGCTACACTGGGGGAGGGGAGGGGGCCCATTTTTTGCTTGTTTGCCTGTTGCGTGGTTTGTCTTCAAACATAACAAAATACAATTCTCGCGACGTTTCGGCCACAGCACCGTCCTCAGGTGGAGAAACATAGCTGCCGGAAAGACAGCGTCCTCTATTTGGACGGCTGTTTTGCGTTGTGGCCGAAACGTCGTGAGAATTTAACTTTGATCTTGTTTTATTACTTTATTATTTCCCCTTCTTCTACGTGGTGACGTTTACCGAAAGAGCATGAATCCCTGCAGTCACGAAAGCTTTAAATCGAAATTCAGCTTGAGGGTCGCGATCTGAGCTTGTGGCTTTTTCACTCCAGCGCTGTCCTCCAGACAGTCTCGTCCCCTTCACCCGATGAAGGCCGCTCGTGTTGTGGCCGAAACGTCGTGATTTTTTGTTATTTTATTTTTTTACCTACGTGGTGACTTTACCCAATAGAACCAAAGAGTATGTTGTGTGATGTGACCAAGTGTGCGAGGAGGAGATTGGCTCTGCGTGAGTATGAGAGAGCCTCAGTTTAACACGTAGCAAGCTTTCGCGACCAATATTATTCATAATAAAGGTTTTTTGGGGGGGGGATTAGATCGCGTTTATTTATAAATGTGTCGTAACCCTCCACCACCCGACACGGCCAATCAGCCAAATAAAAAAAAGTGTCACGTTGACAAAAAGACACAAATAGTTCACTACTTTAGCTCCTCGCCGGTGTTGTTGTTGAAGAGTGAATCTCTACAACATTTACAGTTTGAGTTGTACTGTGACGTTTCGCTGGCAATCACACGCAGGAGGAGATGGGCTGTGCGTGAGTATGAGAGAGCCTTTGTGTGGGGGAGCGGTGGCGCAGCGGTTAGCGCTGCGAACCCCCAACCCCCGTCGGCTACGAGCCGAGTTCGAGTCCTCCCCTAGGTCGACTCAGACTCAAATAAGTGCAGGGTGGTGCGTGGTGTGCAGCATCCCCGCCGGGGGAGACAAAGGCGGCCTGGTGTGGTTGCTGGTTTACCACGCACACTCACTCGTGTGCCACGGTGCCGGTAGGCTTCATAGGCGCTGCTGCTGCTGCTGCTGATGCTACTCGCTACTACTCACAGCCACTTGCCCCAGCAGTCTGTTGAAGGCTACCCGGGGGGAGGGTGGGGTCTTTGTCTTTGTTTCTGCTCGGACTCATTCCCACGATCGAGACTCGGCAAAAAACGCAGTCGCACGCAGTGAGGCTGCAGGATGTGGTGGTGGTGGTGGTGATTGTGTTGGTGGTGGTGATGATGAAGATGGTCATGGCGATGATGGTGGTGATGGTTGTGATGATGATTGTGGTGGTGATGATGATGATGATGGTCATGGCGATGATGGTGGTGGTGGTGGTGGTTGTGATGATGATTGTGGCGGTGATGATGATGATGATGGTCATGGCGATGATGGTGGTGATGGTTGTGATGATGATTGTGGTGGTGGTGGTGATGATCATGGTCATGGCGATGATGGTGGTGATGGTTGTGATGATGATTGTGGTGGTGGTGATGATGATGATGATGGTCATGGCGATGATGGTGGTGATGGTTGTGATGATGATTGTGGTGGTGGTGGTGGTGATAATGATGATGATGGTCATGGCGGCGATGATGGTGGTGGTGGTGATGGTTGTGATGATGATGAAGATGGTCATGGCGATGATGGTAGTGATATTTGTGATGATGATTGTGTTGGTGGTGATGATGATGAAGATGGTCGTGGCGATGATGGTGGTGATATTTGTGATGATGATTGTGTTGGTGGTGATGATGATGAAGATGGTCATGGCGATGATGGTGGTGATGGTTGTGATGATGATTGTGTTGGTGGTGATGATGATGAAGATGGTCATGGCGATGATGGTGGTGATGGTTGTGATGATGATTGTGTTGGTGGTGATGATGATGAAGATGGTCATGGCGATGATGGTGGTGATGGTTGTGATGATGATTGTGTTGGTGGTGATGATGATGAAGATGGTCATGGCGATGATGGTGGTGATGGTTGTGATGATGATTGTGTTGGTGGTGATGATGATGAAGATGGTCATGGCGATGATGGTGGTGATGGTTGTGATGATGATTGTGGTGGTGGTGATGATGATGGTCATGGCGATGATGGTGGTGGTGGTGATGGTTGTGATGATGATGAAGATGGTCATGGCGATGATGGTGGTGATATTTGTGATGATGATTGTGTTGGTGGTGATGACGATGAAGATGGTCATGGCGATGATGGTGGTGATGGTTGTGATGATGATTGTGGTGGTGGTGATGATGATGAAGATGGTCATGGCGATGATGGTGGTGATATTTGTGATGATGATTGTGCTGGTGTTGATGATGATGATGATGGTCATGGCGATGATGGTGGTGGTGGTGATGGTTGTGTTGGTGGTGATGATGATGAGGAACGACGCTCACAACAACGAGCGGAGCGCCGGGTGGCTAAAGCACAGCAGGTTGGCACAGTAGGGGGGCACAGGTGGTGCATCGGCCAGTCATCTCAGTCATCTCAGTCAGTCGACCCGTGGCACCTGCTGGGTCTGCCCCGTGACCTCCTGCCGGCGGGCGTGGCCTCAAGGTGCACATGGCCTGGCACAAGCGTCGTGGTGACGTCACCGCCACTTAGTGGCGAATGGCGGTTGTTGTTGTTGTTGATGATGATGAGGGTTATGATGCTGCTGGCATGGCGATGACGATGGTGCTGATGACTCTGTTATAGCCCAAACCTGCATCCTATTGCATTCATAACTGACGTCGTCCCGTCTCCCCGTACCGTCTCGCACCTAGGTTGACTCAGTGACAAATCAGAATGAAGCTGTGGATCATCCTCTGCATGGGGCTCGTCGGGACAGCTCTGGCCTTGCCCGTGAGTACCACATACCTCGGTTAAACTCCTGGCCTGTGTGTTCATGAGAGTCTGTGGTCTCCGTGTGAGTCTGTGTGTCTCTGTGTGGCTCTGTGGGCAGTGCCTGGTCTGGTGCAGTGTTGAGTCTATGGTGCAGTGTTGAGTCTATGGTGCAGTGTTGAGTCTATGGTGCAGTGTTGAGTCTATGGGCAGTGTTGAGTCTATGATGCAGTGTTGAGTCTATGGTGCAGTGTTGAGTCTATGGTGCAGTGTTGAGTCTTTGGGCAGTGTTGAGTCTATGATGCAGTGTTGAGTCTATGGTTCAGTGTTGAGTCTATGGGCAGTGCTGAGTCTATGGTGCAGTGTTGAATCTATGGTGTAGTGTTGAGTCTATGGTGCAGTGTTGAGTCTATGGTGCAGTGTTGAGTCTATGGTGCAATGTTGAGTCTATGGTGCAGTGTTGAGTCTATGGTGCAGTGTTGAGTCTATGGGCAATGCTGAGTCTATGGTGCAGTGTTGAGTCTGTGGTGCAGTGTTGAGTCTATGGTGCAGTGTTGAGTCTGTGGGCAGTGTTGAGTCTATGGTGTTAGTGTTGAGTCTATGGTGCAGTGTTGCGTCTGTGGGCAGTGTTGAGTCTACGGTCAGTGTTGAGTCTACGGTGCAGTGTTGAGTCTATGGACAGTGTTGAGTCTATGGTGCAGTGTTGAGTCTATGGGGAGTGTTGAGTCTATGGTGCAGTGTTGAGTCTGTGGGCAGTGTTGAGTCTATGGTGTTAGTGTTGAGTCTATTGACAGTGTTGAGTCTATGGTGCAGTGTTGAGTCTATGGTGCAGTGTTGAGTCTATGGTGCAGTGTTGAGTCTGTGGGCAGTGTTGAGTCTATGGTGCAGTGTTGAGTCTATTGACAGTGTTGAGTCTATGGTGCAGTGTTGAGTCTATGGTGCAGTTTGAGTCTGTGGTGCAGTGTTGAGTCTGTGGTGCAGTGTTGAGTCTATGGTGTTAGTGTTGAGTCTATGGTGCAGTGTTGAGTCTATGGTGCAGTTTGAGTCTGTGGTGCAGTGTTGCGTATACGGTGCAGTGTTGAGTCTATGGGCAGTGTTGAGTCTATGGTGCAGTGTTGAGTCTATGGGCAGTGTTGAGTCTATGGTGCAGTGTTGAGTCTATGGGCAGTGTTGAGTCTATGGTGCAGTGTTGAGTCTATGGTGTTAGTGTTGAGTCTATGGTGCAGTGTTGAGTCTATTGACAGTGTTGAGTCTATGGTGCAGTGTTGAGTCTATGGTGTTAGTGTTGAGTCTATGGGCAGTGTTGAGTCTATGGTGTTAGTGTTGAGTCTATGGTGCAGTGTTGAGTCTGTGGGCAGTGTTGAGTGTAAGTGCTGAATTACAATTCCAACCAGCCCTGATGTTGAACTCTGCCCTGGACGTGTGACAGGAGAGTTACCTGGAGAGTGCTTTGGAAGCCGATGGCGAGGTCGTTGAGGAATTGCCAGTAAGTAGCAACTAATTAGCACAATACATGCATATATTAGCATGTATGGATTGGTGACGCTCACCCACTCACTCACCCACCCAACCACTCACACAGTCACTCACCCAGTCACTCACGCATCCACCCAGTCACGCAATCACTCACTCATCCAACCAACCACTCACTCACCTGTTCACTCACCCATCCAACCACTCAGACAGTCACTCACCCAGTCACTCACTCATTCACGCAGTCACGCAATCATTCACTCACCCACCTGCTCACTCACCCTCGTACCCACCCACATACCCACCCACCCACTCACATACCCACTCACTCACCCACTCACCCGCTCATTCACTGGCCTACTCAATGCGAACCATGAACATATTTAGTTTTTGGGCCCCGCCCACCGCCAATACTTTCAAGCCAACCAATGACAATGTTGGCTTTATGACTAATTAACATAATTTATGATTGCCCCCCATTCATCCCGCCCTCTCTCAGATGGAAGGAGGCAATCCCGTGCAAGGGGAGGAGGAGGTGGAGTTTGAGGATGAGTCTTGGGCGGAGGGGAAGGAGGAGACCAGAGATGGTAGGGAGTCACATATCGGAGATGTTAACTACCTCGCCTGGTCTACAGGAGATCGTGGGTTCGATCCCAACTCTGATGACGCCTGCTGCTTTATATTGGGAGTCTGAGTCTCTCTTTCTCTCTCCCTGTTATGGTCACTGCGTGGATTTTTGTCCGGGTACTCCAGTACCCCACCCACTCCGCATTTAGAATCAACAGCACGTATTTAGAGTGATTTGCATAACCAGGCGAGGTAGTTAACATCTCCTAGCCTTACCGGGGCAAGTTGTTGACGGATACGAAATTGTGCACGTTTCTTGAATTAATGATAATCCCCACCCCCCTGTTTGTCGTGGTGCTAATGGTGTGGTCCGAATTCTCGCCCCCACAGACGCCTCTGGGCCGTGTGGGTCGTACCACTGCAAAGAGGGGAAGGTGTGCGAGGTGGACGAAACCAACCAGCCCATGTGCATCTGCCAAGACCCCTCGACCTGCCCCAAGGCTCTCAACGATTTCGAGAAGGTCCGTGTCAGTGGGGTTCACGATGGCCATGTGGCTGGGTGGGTTCACGATGGCCGTGTTGGTGGGTGGGTTCACAATGGCCGTGTGGCTGGGTGGGTTCACGATGGCCATGTGGGTGGGTTCACAATGGCCGTGTTGGTGGGTGGGTTCACGATGGCCGTGTGGGTGGGTGGGGTTCACGATGGCCATGTGGCTGGGTGGGTTCACGATGGCTGTGTGGGTGGGTGGGTTCACGATGGTCGTGTTGGTGGGTGGGTTCACGATGGCCGTGTGGGTGGGTGGGATTCACGATGGCCGTGTGGGTGGGTGGGGTTCACGATGGCCGTGTTGGTGGGTGGGGTTCACGATTGCCGTGTCGGTGGGTGGGGTTCACGATGGCCGTGTGGGTGGGTGGGATTCACGATGGCCGTGTGGGTGGGTGGGGTTCACGATGGCCGTGTTGGTGGGTGGGTTTCACGATTGCCGTGTCGGTGGGTGGGGTTCACAATGGCCGTGTGGGTGGGGTTCACAATTGCCATGTCGGTGGGTGGGTTCACGATGGCCGTGTTGGTGGGTGGGGTTCACAATGGCCGTGTGGCTGGGTGGGTTCACGATGGCCGTGTGGGTGGGGTTCACAATTGCCATGTCGGTGGGTGGGGTTCACGATGGCCGTGTTGGTGGGTGGGTTCACGATGGCCGTGTTGGTGGGTGGGTTCACGATGGCCGTGTGGGTGGGTGGGGTTCACGATGGCCGTGTGGGTGGGGTTCACAATTGCCATGTCGGTGGGTGGGGTTCACGATGGCCGCGTGGGTGGGTTGGGGTTCATAATGTCCGTGTCTGGTAGGTGGGTTCACGATGGCCGTGTCAGTGAGGCACACAATCGCCATGTTGGTGCAGAGACAAAGGCGGCCGGGCGGGTGTGGTGCCGGCCACCCATCCACCCCCATACGCTTTGGTTCTATTCGGTAAAGTCACCACGTAGTAGCTAAAAAATAAAACAACAAAAATTCTCACGACGTTTCGGCCACAACACAAGCGGCCTTCATCAGGTGAAGGGACCCCAGGCTGTCTCGAAGACGACAGCGCTGGAGTGAAAAAGAGCCAAGCTCAGACCGCGGACCTTTAAGCTGTGCGAGAGGAATTAACGTGCCTTGACAAAGGAATTAGCGTAAACAAAAAAATCACCATTCGATTGGCCGACTTAGCACGACGAGCGGTGTTAGAGGCGGTGCCCCACGCGGGTTGAACACGCCGGTCGGCGATGGGGGGAGGGGGGGAGGAGTTTACCCATTGGTCGAACCCCAACAATTGAGTGCAGCAGTGCCCCACGCGGCCTTGTCAGGCGGTGCCGCTCCTTGCCGTTGACCGGCACTGGCACCGGCAGCTCTTTGGCCGAGGCTACACGTGGCACGTGCGCGCCGCCCACTCTGTTGTGCTGCGGGCGCGCGAGCGCGAGAGCAGGTGTGCGGCACCGACAACGCCACCTACGGAAGCAGCTGCCACTTCCACGCTCACAAGTGCACCCTGGAGGGTACCAAGAAAGGACGCAGACTGCACCTCGACTACCTGGGGCCCTGCAAGGGTAAGGAGCGGCGGCAGGAGCAGCTTCTTCGGCGTCGTCGTCGTCGTCGTCAGCAGCAGCAGCATCAGCAGCATCATCAGCAGCAGCGTCAGTAATGTCGTCGGCATCATCAGCAGCAGCAGCAGCAGCAGCAGCAGCAGCAGCAGCTTCAGCAGCAGCGGTATCAGCAAAATCGCCAGCATCATCATCATCAGCAGCAGAATCATCAGCAGCGTCAGTAATGTCGTCGGCAGCAGCAGCAGCAGCAGCAGCTTCAGCAGCAGCGGTATCAGCAAAATCATCATCAGCATCATCGTCATCAGCAGCAGCAGATGAAGCAGCATCAGTATCGGCGAAATAGTCAGCATCAGCATCAGCAGCATCATCATCATGTGTTTGTAGTTCATTGTCCTTCCCCTACACCTCCGATTAGCATGGTTGGCTACGTACGGTGCGAAAGAAGTTCAACATGCATACAAAGCGGCCCACAGACACCCAGATCCATAGAGATCCACAGAGACCCACAGAAACACCCATAAAGACCTAAAGAGATGCACAAATTCCCACGTTTGGCTACTTACGGTGTGAAAGAAGTTAAAAATACATAATCAATTCTAGATTTAAAGCTTTCGTGACTGCTAGGATCCATACTCTTTGGTTCTATTGGGTAAAGTCACGTAGGTGAAGATAAAATAACAAAAAAATTAACGAAACATCACGACGTTTCGGCCACAACACATGCGGCCTCCATCGGCTGAAGGGACGAGACTGTCTGGAGGACAGCGCTGGAGTGGAAGGAGCCACGCTCAGATCACGACCTTTAAGCTTGTGATCGCGGCATCTTTTGAGGAAGGTCAGCGTCTCGATGAGTTGCGACTTCAGCTTCAGCAGCAGCATCAGCATCATTATCATCAGCAGCATCAGAAGCATCATCATCATCACCGCGTGTTTAGTTTGTTGTCCTTCCCCCCGCACCTCCGATTAGCACGAGTGGTTTGAAAGAAGATCAACATTGTACATATGTTGAGGCGTAAATGATGACTCCGAGGCAGATCTTCGTGTAGGGGCATGCGCCAGTTGTTTTTATTAAAGACCCCTTCTTCGCACACGACTCCGTGAGCTGCACGCTCACTGCCTACACTCCACACCCCGGGGGAAGGGTACTGGGGAGGCCCCTAGCACACCCACAGGCTACCCCAGCCTGGTGCCAATTTCCCCCCTAGCCTGGGTCCCATCGCTACCCCGGGGGAAGGTTGCTGGGGAGGTCCCTAGCACACCCACAGGCTACCCTAGCCTGGTGCTAATTTCCCTCTACCCCGGGGTCCCATCGCTACCCCAGGAGAAGGGTACTGTGGAGGTCCCTAGCACACCCACAGACTACCCTAGCCTGGTGCTAATTTCCCCCTACCCCGGGGTCCCATCGCTACCCCAGGGGAAGGTTACTGGGGGAGGTCCCTAGCACACCCACAGGCTACCCTAGCCTGGTGCCAATTTCCTCCTACCCCGGGGTCCCATCGCCCCCCCGGGGGAAGGTTACTGGGGGAGGTCCCTAGCACACCCACAGACTACCCCAGCCTAATGCTAATTTCCCCCTACCCTGGGGTCCCATCGCTACCCCCGGGGGAAGGGTACTGGGGGAGGTCCCTAGCACACCCACAGGCTACCCTAGCCTGGTGCCAATTTCCTCCTACCCCGGGGTCCCATCGCCCCCCCGGGGGAAGGTTACTGCGGAGGTCACTAGCACACCCACAGGCTACTCTAGCCTGGTGCTAATTTCCCCCTACCCCGGGGTCCCATCGCTACCCCCGGGGGAAGGTTACTGGGGGAGGTCCCTAGCACACCTACAGACTACTCTAGCCTGGTGTTAATTTCTCCCTACCCCGGGGTCCCATCGACCCCCGGGGGAAGGGTACTGGGGAGGTCACTAGCACACCCGCAGGCTACCCCAGCCTGGTGCTCATTTCCCTCTACCCCGGGGTCCCATCGCTACCCCGGTTGAAGGGTACTGGGGGAGGTCCCTAGCACACCCACAGGCTACCCCAGCCTGGTGCCAATTTCCCCCTACCCCGGGGTCCCATCGCTACCCCGGGGGAAGGTTACTGGGGAGGTCACTAGCACACCCACAGACTACCCCAGCCTGGTGCCAATTTCCCCCTACCCCCGGGGTCCCATCGCTACCCCGGGGGAAGGGTACTGGGGGAGGTCCCTAGCACACCCACAGGCTACTCTAGCCTGGTGCCAATTTGCCCCTACCCTGAGTCCCGACTTTCACCCTTCACGTTCCCGGAAACTCTCCAGATGACCCTGAATCCGTGACGGGTTCCGGCTTAAATCCCCCAGGGGGGCACATGACGTCACCGTCCCGCCGCCCTGTGCGTGACGTCACCATCCGTGACGTCATCGTACCAGAGGGCGAGCGTGGCATGACGTCACTAACTCCTCCTACTCTACACATACATACAAAGCGACCCACGGACATCCGGACCCATAGAGACCCATAGGAGATCCACAGATACACAGTATGTAGAGACCTACAGAGATCCACAAACGACCACGATTGGCTACGTACGGTGGGTGCAAAATAAGTTAAACATTGTACGCACATCTTCGCGGACCTGCCAGAATCTTCACGGCAACGTACTTGTTGCATTTTGGATTGAGACGAAACATCCAATTTTGGTCAACATACTCACAGAGCACTTGCCCTTAAAGTCTGTCAAAGAATACACGGGCCACCTTTGCATTTGGGTGAGCGTATGTGTGTATATCTGTACGTGCCACTGGCAGACAAATGCGGCCGGGAGCGTTGTGTTGTCCACCCACCCCCTCGTCTGCCTTGCCGGCCTTCCTAGATGCCACTCGCTAATTTCACTTGCCCCAAAAGTCTGTTAAGGCAACACGGGAGATCTTTGTTTGTCTTTGTTGGCATGTGGGGGGGGGGGGGGGGAGGGGGGGGTGAGTGAGCGGGTGGGTGAGTGGGTGATGTATTTAATGTATTTGCCTGCCTCAAATATTGAAAGAAGCAGTCACCCCCTGTGAGTGGCTGGCTGAGGTGCCATTTGTTGAGAAAGTACAGACGGCGATCCAGGGAAAGGCACCGGGCAGAGATGATCTCGCAAGCAAAATGCTGATGGAGGGTGGCGTTTGTGCACAGACTGCCATATATAAAATCATAACAACAGTCTGGACCACTGGAAGGGTTCCGCAGGATTGGAAGGATGCCCTAGTGATCCCCATCTTTAAGAAAGGGGACCGCATAGACTGTAACAACTACAGGGCATCTCACTCCTCAGTGTGCCTGGAAAGGTCCTGGCAAGGATTATTCAACATCGCCTTGCCAGGTATGCTGAGGAGAGGCTTGCGGAGCCCCAATGCGGTTTCAGGAAAGGGTGGTCCTGCACAGATGCCATATTTTCTGTCTGTCTGTTACAGCAGAGGTGTAGGGAATTCCAACAGGACCTACATCTCTCTTTGACCTGGTTAAGGCCTATGATACCATCAGTAGGCCTGGGCGCTGGGTTGTTATTCGTGCTTTCGGAGTCCCTGACCCTCTGCTCACAATCATTAAGGACCTTCATGATGGTGACCAGGTCCGGGTAAAACTATGTGGCTGTGATTCGGAGCCATTCTCTGTTCACCTTGGGATGCGACAGGGCTGCCCTCTGGCTCTCACATTATTTAACATATATTTCGACTACGTAGTTCTTGAAGCCTTTGATGCCTTTACCAGGGGAATTTCCATCTGGTACAGATACAATTGGAGGCTGATCGATGCCCGGATGCGGTAAAGGGATGGCTCCCTATTGGTCAACCAAGTTACGTATGCCAATGATCTGGTGATTGCTGCTCACTCACAGGAGGAGTTGGAGGCGCTGCTGCTGAACCTGGCGCGTGCCCCTAAGAGTTGGGGCCTTACCATCAGCCGCATCAAAACTAAGCACCTGCCTGTACCATTAGATACTCCACCCCCACAACTCCCAATTGGTGATTGGGTAGTTATGGAGAGAGTGGAGAGTTTTCCATACCTGGGCAGTGTGCTCATGACCGGCTCCAGTTTGACAGCAGCAGAGGTCTCAATCCGAATCAATCAAGCGGCATTATATTTTCATCGGCTGCATAACGCTGTGTGGAAGCTACCTGGTCTGTCACTCGACACGAGGCTTTGGGTCTTCTCGGCCAAGGCCCTCTTTATGCTTGCGAAATGTGGACCCCCCTCATGGAACATCGTCGCTGGTTAGAAACATATGGGTTGGCCTGCCTACAATCCATGCTGGGTGTATCCAGGCTGGATTGTGTGTGGAGCTCACAAATCCTTGAAATATATGGAAAAAGTCCCATCGATAAGCTACTCCGACAGGCAAGGCTGAGTTGGCTTGGTCATGTAGCCCGCATTCCCACCCACCACATGCCTAAAAGGATTTTGTTCGGCTGGATACAGAGGGCTAAACGGACGGGGCACGGGCTAGAGAAGAGATGGAGTGATGTGGTACAGAAGGACGTGGAGCTGAGTGGACTTGTCGATAACTGGTACCAGCGGTGTCAAGATCGACCTCTGTGGAGAAGGAGGCTCGTGATGGACGCTGCTACTGGGCAGTTGGAGGCAGTCGCCCTCCAGCAATAACGGACGGCACAGGAGCAAAGCTCACAACAACGAGCGGAGCACCGGGTGGCTAAAACGCAGCAAGTTGGGAAAGTAGAAGGCACATGTGGTGTATCAGCCAGTCATCTCAGTCATCTCAGTCAGGCGACCCGTGGCACCTGCTGGGTCTGCCCCGTGACCTCCTGCCAGCGGGCGTTCGACACTTCGCGTGTCCTCAACGTGCACATGGCCTGGCACAAGCGCCTTGGTGACATCACCACCACTAAGTGTCGAATGGCGGTGGTTGTTGTTGTGTGTGTGGGTGAGTGGATGGGTGGGTGACCACGTGATGTATCTGTCTGTGTCTGTGCGTACAGAGATCACCCCTTGTGATGATGCTGAGCTGTCCGAATTCCCACTGCGCATGCGCGACTGGCTCAAGAACGTCCTAGTGCAGACCTACAACAACAACCCCTCCCAGCTCACCGACAAGCAGCAGAGCCGGGTACTGTATGGTGTAGTCTATAATGTAGTATACAGAGTAGTGAATAGTGCAGTGTATAGTAGTGTATAGTGTTATATATAGTAGTGTAGTGTATAGTGTAGTGTATAGTAGTGTAGTGTATAGTAGTGTAGTGTAAAATATAGTATGCAGAGTAGTGAATAGTGCAGTGTATAGTAGTGTATAGTGTTATATATAGTAGTGTAGTGTATAGTGTAGTGTATAGTAGTGTAGTGTATAGTAGTGTAGTGTATAGTAGTGTAGTGTATAGTAGTGTATAGTGTAGTGTATAGTAGTGTAGTGTATAGTATAGTGTATAGTAGTGTAGTGTATAGTAGTATAGTGTAGTGTATAGTAGTGTAGTGTATAGTAGTGTAGTGTATAGTGTAGTGTATAGTGTAGTGTATAGTAGTGTAGTGTATAGTGTAGTGTATAGTAGTGTAGTGTATAATGTAGTATACAGAGTAGTGAATAGTGCAGTGTATAGTAGTGTATAGTGTTATATTTAGTAGTATAGTGTATAGTAGTGTAGTGTATAGAGTAGTGCATATTGTAGTTTATAGTCGTGTAGTGTATAGTAGTGTAGTGTATAATGTAGTATACAGAGTAGTGAATAGTGCAGTGTATAGTAGTGTATAGTGTTATATATAGTAGTGTAGTGTATAGTGGTGTAGTGTCTAGTAGTGTAGTGTATAGTAGTGTAGTGTATAGTAGTATAGTGTATAGTAGTGTAGTGTATAGTAGTATAGTGTATAGTAGTGTAGTGTATAGTAGTATAGTGTTATATATAGTAGTGTAGTGTATAGTGTAGTGTCTAGTAGTGTAGTGTATAGTGTAGTGTATAGTAGTGTAGTGTATAGTAGTGTAGTGTATAGTAGTGTAGTGTATAGTAGTGTAGTGTATAGTGTAGTGTATAGTAGTGTAGTGTATAGTAGTGTAGTGTATAGTATAGTGTATAGTAGTGTAGTGTATAGTAGTATAGTGTAGTGTATAGTAGTGTAGTGTATAGTAGTGTAGTGTATAGTGTAGTGTATAGTAGTGTAGTGTATAGTGTAGTGTATAGTAGTGTAGTGTATAATGTAGTATACAGAGTAGTGAATAGTGCAGTGTATAGTAGTGTATAGTGTTATATTTAGTAGTATAGTGTATAGTAGTGTAGTGTATAGAGTAGTGCATATTGTAGTTTATAGTCGTGTAGTGTATAGTAGTGTAGTGTATAATGTAGTATACAGAGTAGTGAATAGTGCAGTGTATAGTAGTGTATAGTGTTATATATAGTAGTGTAGTGTATAGTGGTGTAGTGTCTAGTTGTGTAGTGTATAGTAGTGTAGTGTATAGTAGTATAGTGTAGTGTATAGTAGTGTAGTGTATAGTAGTATAGTGTAGTGTATAGTAGTGTAGTGTATAGTAGTATAGTGTTATATATAGTAGTGTATAGTGTAGTGTCTAGTAGTGTAGTGTATAGTAGTGTAGTGTATAGTGTAGTGTATAGTAGTGTAGTGTATAGTAGTGTAGTGTATAGTGTAGTGTATAGTAGTGTAGTGTATAGTGTAGTGTATAGTAGTGTAGTGTATAGTAGTGTAGTGCATATTGTAGTGTATAGTAGTGTAGTGTATAGTAGTGTATTGTATAATGTAGTATACAGAGTAGTGAAGAGTGCAGTGTATAGTAGTGTAGTGTATAGTGTAGTGTATAGTAGTGTAGTGTATAGTAGTGTAGTGTATAGTGTAGTGTATAGTAGTGTAGTGTATAGTGTAGTGTATAGTAGTGTAGTGTATAGTAGTGTAGTGTATAGTAGTATAGTGCATAGTAGTGTATAGTGTAGTGTATAGTAGTGTATAGTGTAGTGCATAGTAGTGTATAGTGTAGTGTATAGTAGTGTATAGTAGTGTAGTGTATAGTAGTGTATAGTAGTGTATAGTGTAGTGTATAGTAGTGTATAGTAGTGTAGTGTATAGTAGTGTATAGTAGTGTATAGTGTAGTGTATAGTGTAGTGTATAGTAGTGTATAGTGTAACGTATAGTATAGTGGTGTATAGTGTAGTGTATAGTATAGTAGTGTATAGTGTAGTGTATAGCGTAGTGTATAGTATAGTAGTGTATAGTATAGTAGTGTATAGTATAGTAGTGTATAGTGTAGTGTATAGTGTAGTGTATATTGTAGTGTATAGTGTAATATATAGTGTATAGTGTAGTGTAATGTGTAGTGTATAGTGTAGTGTATAGTGTATGGTGTAGTGTATAGTGTAGTGTATAGTATAGTAGTGTATAGTGTAGTGTATAGTATAGTAGTGTATAGTGTAGTGTATAGTAGTGTATAGTGTAGTGTATAGTAGTGTATAGTAGTGTAGTGTATAGTGTAGTGTATAGTGTAGTGTATAGTATAGTAGTGTATAGTGTAGTGTATAGTGTAGTGTATAGTGTAGTGTATAGTATAGTAGTGTATAGTGTAGTGTATAGTGTAGTGTATAGTATAGTAGTGTATAGTGTAGTGTATAGTGTAGTGTATAGTGTAGTGTATAGTATAGTAGTGTATAGTGTAGTGTATAGTGTAATGTATAGTGTAGTGTATAGTATAGTAGTGTATAGTGTAGTGTAATGTGTAGTGGTGAAGTGTAGCTGGTGCAGGTCTACAACAGCAGCCGCTCCCATCTCTTACCACCGAACACTCCGCTAACGAATCTACAGTGACGTTGGAGGAACCACCAACTCACTTCGCCGTCTCTCTGTCTCTCTGTCGTCTCTCTGTCTCTCTGTCTCTCTCTCGTCTCTCTGTCTCTCTGCGTCTCTGTCTCCCGCCTCTCGTCTCGTCGGTGAGCAGGTGAAGAAGATGGTCGAGAACGGGAAGCGTCTGGAGGCCGGCGACCACTCGGTGGAGATCCTGCGGCGCGACTTCGTGAAGAACTACAAGATGTTCGTCTACCCGGTGCACTGGCAGTTCGCTCAGCTCGACGGCACGCCGGGAGACCAGTGAGTGTGTGTGGGAGTGGGTGGGTGAGTGGGTGAGTGAGTGTGTGGGTGAGTGGGTGAGTGTGGGAGTGAGTGGGTGAGTGGGTGAGTGAGTGGGTGGGTGAGGGTGTGAGTGGGTGTGGAAGTGGGTGGGTGTGTGTGAGTGGGTTGGTGTGTGGGTGTGTGAGTGAGTGTGTGTGGGAGTGGGTGGGTGAGTGGGTGTGTGGGTGGGTGTGTGTGTGGGTGAGTGAGTGTGTGTGTGTGGGAGTGTGAGTGGGTGGGTGGGTGAGTGTGTGTGTGAGTGGATGAGTGGGTGAGTGTGTGTGTGAGTGGATGAGTGGGTGTGTGTGTGTGAGTGGGTGAGTGTGAGTGGGTGAGTGTGTGTGTGTGAGTGGGTGAGTGTGTGTGTGAGTGGGTGAGTGTGTGTGTGAGTGGGTGAGTGTGTGAGTGGGTGTGTGTGTGAGTGGATGAGTGGGTGAGTGTGTGTGTGAGTGGCTGAGTGGGTGTGTGTGTGTGAGTGGGTGAGTGTGAGTGGGTGAGTGTGTGTGTGTGAGTGGGTGAGTGTGTGTGTGAGTGGGTGAGTGTGTGAGTGGGTGAGTGTGTGTGTGAATGGGTGAGTGTGTGAGTGCGTGTGAGTGGGTGCGTGTGAGTGAGTGTGTGTGTGAGTGGGTGGCAAAACAACCCCCTACCTCCTCGAGGTGCTGGACGGGCAACTCTGTCGTGGACAGTGCTGTGGGGGGAGGTCCAATTTCGATTGGCTCCTCCCCTCATGGCATCTGTGTCCACCACAGGGGCTTAACGGGGGCTCTGGATGGGTGTGAGGGGCTGGTAACCCCTCCACCTTCAATTAATTACCACTAAACCGCGAATTAAGTATATAACTAATAAGCTTGTGCCGGAGGCCCCGGGGGGCCAGGCGTCTATGACGTCTCCTGGCCAAACCCCAATTGGCGGAGCCAGGAGATTGAATATCTACCCTCGGGGCTCCTCCAGAAACAACGAAAAACCACTACGGGTGGCCACGTGGAATGTTCGAACGCTCACTGCAGAGGAGAGGCTGCCACTCCTCTGTCGGGAGCTGGACCGGTACCGCCTGGATCTATGTGGCATTCAGGAGGTCCGGTGAACCGGTTCTGGCTCCTACCACCATGAGGGGTGGACAGTCCTCTACTCGGGGCAGCAGACTGCCAAACAACAGGGTGTGGCTCTTCTTTTGAACAAAAGAATGCAGGGGGCGTGGGAGCGTGGCGGTGAGGTGTGGGAAGCTGTAAGCCCCAGGCTACTTTGGGCTCACCTTCCAATCAACCGGAGGCGAGGAATGGTGGTCGTGGTTACGTATGCCCCCACCGAAGATGAACATCCGTGGAGGAATGCAGGCAAAGCCGATGAGTCAGATGCCTTCTATGACCTCCTGTCACAGGTGCTGGCTAAAGTGGCCCCTCGGGATAGAGTCATCATGTTAGGTGACTTCAATGCCCGAGTTGGTCATGATGCTGGCACCTGGTCTGGAGTGATTGGAGGGCATGGGCCAGATCAGCTCAATAACAACGGAAGGAGGCTGTTAGATTTTTGTGCAGCCCATGTGCTTGTAATTACCAACACGCTGTTCCGGCATCGGCGCATCCACACAACATCATGGATGCATGCCAGGTCCAAGCAAGAACATCTGCTGGACTACATAGTGACGGAGCAGCGGATGCGAGCCCATGTCCTGGACACCAGGACCTACCATGGAGCTGATCTGCCCTCTGACCATCGACTAGTCATCTGTAAGATGCGCCTGCCATTCTTCCACTCCGGTGGTGGGTGTACACCCAGGACCCTATTCCAACCTAAAGTGGCCTGGTCTCAGTTATCTGATGAAAGTTGCAAGCGAGAATTTCATCATCGCTTGCGGCTGGGATTGGCATCGTCCCCGACTCCTCCTGATGTCGAGGGTAAATGGACGAGGTTTAGGACTGTGACTCATGCAGCTGCAATGGCTGCTTTGGGTACGCGGTCCAGACCTCCCCAGAGACCCTGGCTGACAGATGAGGTGTTCAGGATGGTTGAGAAAAAGCGACAGGCCCACTGTCATCGGCTACAGAATCCCACGTCAGAGAATGAGGAGGCTGACCGCAGCCTTCGCTCGGAGGTTTGGAGAGCCGTGAGGCGCTGCAAGGATGGGTGGTGGTCGCGGGTTGCTGAGGAGATGGAGTCTGCCTCAGTGGCCCATGATCACAAATCTCTATTTAACTCCATCAAAAAGTAACCTGCAGCGCCACACCTATTACCATCATTAGGGGAAAAAACGGTGATCCAATCTCCGACCCCCAGGAACAGGTTTGCAGATTTGCTGAGCATTTCTGTGAGGTCCTGGGGGAGGGAAAATCCCTCAGCCAGGAAAACATCGTGGCACAAAGTGAGGATGACCCTGCTGAGGCTGCGGTGCCTCAAATATTGGAAGAAGTCACCCCCTGTGAGTGGCTGGCTGAGGTGCCATCTGTTGAGGAAGTACTGAAGGCGATCCGGAGTCTGAGACTAGGAAAGGCAGCAGGCAGAGATGATCTCCCAAGCGAAATGCTGAGGGAGGGTGGAGTTTGTGCACAGACTGCCCTATATGACATCATAACAACAGTCTGGACCACTGGACGGGTTCCGCAGGATTGGAAGGATGCCCTGGTGGTCCCCCTTTTTAAGAAGGGGGACCGCACAGACTGTAACAACTATAGGGGCATCTCACTCCTCAGTGTGCCGGGAAAGGTCCTGTCAAGGATTATTCAACATCGCCTTGCCAGGCACGCTGAGGAGAGGCTTGCGGAGCCCCAATGCGGTTTCAGGAAAGGGCGGTCCTGCAGAGATGCCATATTTTCTGTCCGTCTGCTACAGCAGAGGTGTAGGGAATTCCAACAAGACCTACATCTCTGCTTTATTGACCTGGTAAAGGCCTATGATACCATCAGTAGGCCTGGGCTCTGGCTTGTTCTTTGTGCTTTTGGAGTACCTGACACTCTGCTCACGATCATTAAGGACCTTCATGATGGTGAGCGGGCCCGGGTAAAACTACGTGGCCGGAAGTCAGAGCCATTCCCTGTACACCTTGGGGTGCGACAGGGATGTCCTCTGGCTCCCACATTATTTAACATCTATTTTGACCACGTAGTTCGTGAAGCCTTCAATAGCTGTACCGGGGGAATCTCCATATGGTACAGATATAATGGGAGGCTGATCGATGCCCGGGTGCGGTCAAGGGATCGCTCCCTATTGCTCAACCACGTTATGTATGCTGATGATTTGGTAATAGCTGCTCATTCAGAGGAGGAGTTGGAGACGCTGCTGCTGAGACTGGAGCGTGCCACTAAGAGGTGGGGCCTTACCATCAGCCCCACCAAAACTAAGCACCTGCCTGGATATTTTGTACCATCGGACACTCCACCCCCACAACTCCAAAATCGGTGATGGGGCAGTTGTGGAGCGAGTGGAGAGTTTCCCATACCTGGGCAGTGTGCTTATGACCGGCTCCAGTTTAACAGCAGAGGTCTCACTCCGAATCAGTCGAGCGGTAATATCTTTTCATCGGTTGCATAACGCTGTGTGGAAGCTACCTGGTCTGTCGCTCCGCACTAAGCTTCAGGTCTTCTCGGCCACGGTCATTCCCTCCCTTCTCTATGCTTGCGAAACGTGGATCCTCCTAATGGAACATATTCGCTGGTTAGAAACATTTTGACTGGCCTGCCTACGATCCATCCTGGGTTTAACCAGACTGGATTGTGTGAGGAGCTCACAAATCCTTGAAAGATCTAGGCAAGGTCCCATCGGTGAGCTCCTCCGGCGGGCAAGACTGCGATGGCTGGGTCATATAGCCCGCATGCCCAGCCACCGCATGCCGAAACAGCTTTTGTTCGGCCGGATTGAGAGGGCTAAACGGGCGCGGCACGGGCTAGAGAAGAGATGGAGTGATGTGGTACAGGAGGACGTGGAGCTGAGTGGATATGCCGATGACTGGTACCAGCGGTGTCAAGATCGGCCTCTGTGGAGGAGGCTCGTGAAGGATGCTACTGGGCAGTTGGAGGTAGTCGCCCTCCAACAACAACGGAGGGCGGAGGAGCGACGCTCACAACAACGAGCGGAGCGCCGGGTGGTTAAAGCACAGCAGGTTCGCACAGTAGGGGGCACAGGTGGTGCATCAGCCAGTCATCTCAGTCAGTCGACCCGTGGCACCTGGGTCTGCCCCGAGACCTCCTGCCAGCGGGCGTTCGACACTTCACGTGGCCTCAGGGTGCACATAGCCTGGCACAAGCGTCGTGGTGACGTCACCGCCACTTAGTGGTGAATGGCGGTTGTTGTTGTTGGTGTGTGTGTGTGAGTGGATGAGTGGGTGTGTGTGAGTGGGTGAGTATGTGTGTGTGAGTAGGTGAGCATGTGAGTGTGTGTGTGAGTGGATGAGTGTGTGTGTGAGTGGATGAGTGGGTGAGTGTGTGAGTGTGAGTGGGTGAGTGTGTGAGTGAGTGTGAGTGTGTGAGTGAGTGTGAGTGGGTGAGTGAGTTTGTGTAGAAACTCTGACTCTACACTGACTCTCCACTGACTCTACACTGACTCTGACTCTCCACTGACTCTCCACTGTCTCTCCACTGACTCTCCATTGAATCTACACTGACTCTCCACTGACTCTACACTGACTCTCCACTGACTCTACACTGACTCTCCACTGACTCTACACTGACTCTGACTCTACACTGACTCTCCACTGACTCTCCACTGACTCTTCACTGACTCTGACTCTCCGCTGACTCTCCACTGACTCTCCGCTGACTCTCCACTGACTCTCCGCTGACTCTCCACTGACTCTGACTCTCCGCTGACTCTCCACTGACTCTCCGCTGACTCTACACTGACTCTCCACTGACTCTCCACTGACTCTTCACTGACTCTGACTCTCCGCTGACTCTCCGCTGACTCTCCACTGACTCTACACTGACTCTGACTCTCCACTGACTCTACACTGACTCTGACTCTACACTGACTCTCCACTGACTCTCCACTGACTCTCCGCTGACTCTCCACTGACTCTGACTCTACACTGACTCTGACTCTCCGCTGACTCTCCACTGACTCTACACTGACTCTGACTCTCCGCTGACTCTCCACTGACTCTGACTCTCCGCTGACTCTCCACTGACTCTCCGCTGACTCTCCACTGACTCTGACTCTCCGCTGACTCTCCACTGACTCTCCACTGACTCTACTCTGACTCTCCGCTGACTCTCCGCTGACTCTGACTCTACACTGACTCTCCACTGACTCTCCGCTGACTCTCACTCTCCGCTGACTCTCCGCTGACTCTGACTCTCCACTGACTCTGACTCTCCGCTGATTCTCCACTGACTCTGACTCTCCACTGACTCTCGACTGACTCTGACTCTCCACTGACTCTCCACTGACACTGACTCTACTCTGACTCTCCACTGACTCTACTCTGACTCTCCACTGACTCTCGACTGACTCTGACTCTCCGCTGACTCTCCACTGACTCTCCACTGACTCTGACTCTCCGCTGACTCTCCACTGACTCTGACTCTCCGCTGACTCTCCGCTGACTCTCCACTGACTCTGACTCTCCGCTGACTCTCCGCTGACTCTCCACTGACTCTGACTCTCCGCTGACTCTCCGCTGACTCTGCCACACCCTCAGGTACCTCTCCCACTCGGAGCTGGCCCCGCTGAGGGCCCCTCTGGTGCCTATGGAGCACTGCACCACGCGATTCTTCCTGTCGTGCGACGCCGACTCGGACGCCTTCGTCTCCCTCGCGGAGTGGGCGACGTGCTTCGGAGTCAAGCCCGGTACGGTGGTGGTGGTGGTGGTAGTGGTGGTGGTGGGTGGTCGTGGTGATGGTGGTGGTGATGGTGGTGGTGGGTGGTGGTGGTGGTGGCGGTGGTGGTGGTGGTGGTGGTGATGGTAGTGGTGATGGTGGTGATGGTGGTGGTGGTTGTGGTGGTGATGGTGGTGGTGGCGGTGGTGGTGATGGTGGTGGTGGGTGGTGGTGATGGTGGTGGTGGTGGTGATGGTGGGTGGTGGTGATGGTGGTGGTGGGTGGTGATGGTGGTGGTGGTGGTGGGTGGTGATGGTGGTGGTGGCGGTGGTGGTGATGGTGGGTGGTGGTGATGGTGGTGGTGATGGTGGTAGTGGGTAGTGGTGATGGTGGTAGTGGGTGGTGGTGATGGTGGTGGTAGCGGTGGTGGCGGTAGTGGCTATGGTGGTAGTGGTACGATGGTCCATCTGCTACAGCAGAGGTGTAGGGAATTCCAACAAGACCTACGTCTCTGCTTTATTGACCTGGTCAAGGCCTATGAAACCATCAGTGGGCCTGGGCTCTGGGTTGTTCTTCGTGCTTTCGGAGTCCCTGACTCACTGCTCACGATCATTAAGGACCTTCATGATGGTGAGCCTGCCCGGGTAAAACTACGTGGCCGGGAGTCGGAGCCGTTCCCTGTACAACTTGGGGTGCGACAGGGATGTCCTCTGCTTCCCACATAATTTAACGTCTATTTTGACCACGTAGTTAGTGAAGCCTTCAATAGCTGTACCGGAAGAATCTCCATCTGGTACAGATATAATGGGAGGCTGATCGATGCCCAGGTGTGGTCCAGGGATGGCTCCCTATTGCTCAACCATGTTGCATATGCCGATGATCTGGTAATTGATGCTCACTCTGAGGAGGAATTACAGATGCTGCTGCTAGACCTGGAGCATGCCACTAAGAGGTGGGGTCTTACCATTAGCCCCTCCAAGCACCTGCCTGGGTCTGTTGTGTCATTAAATACTCCATTTCCTCAACTCCCCATTGGTGGGGTTGTTGTGGAGAGAGTGGAGAGTTTTCTATATGTGAGCAGTGTGCTCATGACCAGCTCCGGTTTGACAACAGAGGTCTCACTCTGTATCAGTCGAGTGGCTGTGTAACGCTGTTTGGAAGCTGCCCGGTCTGTCGCTCCGCACTAAGCTTCAGGTCTTCTCGGCCACGGTCATGCCATCCCTTCTCTACGCTTGCGAAACGTGGACCTTCGAATGGAACATCTTCGTAAGTTAGAAACATTTAGGCTGGCCTGCCTACGATCCATCCTGGATTTAACTAGGCTGGATTGTGTGAGGAGCTCACAAATCCTTGAAAGATCTGGGCAAGGTCCCATCAGTGAGCTCCTCCGGCGGGCAAGGCTGCGATGGCTGGGTCATGTAGCCCGCATGCCCAGCCACCGCATGCCGAAACAGCTTTTGTTCGGCCGGATCGAGGGGGCTAAGCGGGCGCGGCACGGCTAGAGAAGAGATGGAGTGACGTGGTACAGGAGGACGTGGAGCTGAGTGGACTTGCCGATGACCGGTACCAGCGGTGTCAAGATCGGCCTCTGTGGAGGAGGCTCGTGAAGGACGCTGCTACTGGGCAGTTGGAGGCAGTCGCCCTCCAACAACAACGGAGGGCGGAGGAGCGACGCTCACAACAACGAGCGGAGCGCCGGGTGGCTAAAACACAGCAAATTGGCACAGTAGGAGTCACAGGTGGTGCATCAGCCAGTCATCTCAGTCAGTGAGCCCATAGCACCTGGGTCTGTCCCATAACCTCCTACCAGCGGGCGTTCGACACTTCACGTGGCCTTAAAGTGTACATAGCCTGGCACAAGCGCCGTGGTGACGTCACCGCCACTTGTTCTTGTTGATGGCCGTGACGGAGGAAGAAGGACGCTACTGGGCGATTGGAGGCAGCCTCCCATCCCAGCATCAAAACAGTGGCCCTGAATAACACCGATTGCCACGTCCGCTATATGACTAACGTCTCCGCTTCGTCTGTCTCCCCCCCCGTCCCGTCGTCTGTACAGAGGATGTGAGCGAAGACCTGCTGATGTAGGAGGAGACACGAGAAGAGGGATATAGAACTCCCATTGCAAGGCGTACTCACCCGCACGCATGCCCACAATGCATACATTGACACGCACTTGTACACAAGTATTTCAACACAAAGGCACACACGCGCACTCCGTAACTATTGACATGCGCAACGTACGTACGTATGCACGGGCGCTCACACACTCACTCACTCACACACTCACTCAGGCGCTCACTCACACACTCACTCACACACTTACTCACACACTTACTCACACACTCACTCACGCACTTACTCACACGCTCACGCACTCATTCACACACTTACTCAGGCGCTCACACACACACACTCACGCACTCATTCACACACTTAACTCAGGCGCTCACTCACACACTCACTCACGCACTTATTCACACGCTCACACACACTCACACACTCACTCACGCACTCATTCACACACATAACTCACTCGCTCACTCACACGCTCACTCACATTCTCACTCACTCGCTCACGCACTCATTCACACACATAACTCACTCGCTCACTCACACGCTCACTCACTCACTCACACGCTCACTCACACACTCGCTCACTCACACACACACGCGCGCGCGCACTTTCCTGCCAAGGAAAATATTCTGTAGGTGGATTAAGGACCAATAAATACTTTCCTCCAAAAGTCCACGGTGCAAATGAGCGGGCAAGGAGGAAGTCTCCCTCGGCGTTTGTCAGGGCAAGTGGCTCCTTGCGAGGAGCTCCAGACCCAATGGTGCTCTTTCTGAGGGATGCGTCCATTCACAACCCATCGGGTTCGGCGTGCTGCAGTGGAGTGAATCTGTGGGATTCCACGGTGGGGTGTGAATCTGTAGTGGAGTGAATCTGTGGGATTCCACGGTGGGGTGAATCTGCAGTGGAGTGAATCTGGAGTGGAGTGAATCTGCAGAATCCTGGGTGGAATTAATCTGCAGTGGAGTGAATCTGTGGGATTTTACGGTGGGGTGTGAATCTGCAGTGGAGTGAATCTACAGTGGAGAGAATCTGGAGTGGAGTGAATCTGTGGGATTCCACGGTGGGGTGTGAATCTGCAGTGGAGTGAATTTGCAGAATCCTGGGTGGAATTAATCTGCAGTGGAGTGAATCTGTGGGATACCACGTTGGGGTGAATCTGCAGAATCCTGGGTGGAATTAATCTGCAGTGGAGTGAATCTACAGTGGAGTGAATCTGGAGTGGAGTGAATCTGCAGAATCCTGGGTGGAATTAATCTGCAGTGGAGTGAATCTGTGGGATACCACGTTGGGGTGAATCTGCAGTGGAGTGAATCTGCAGAATCCTGGGTGGAATTAATCTACAGTGGAGTTAATCTACAGTGGAGTGAATCTGGAGTGGAGTGAATCTGCAGATTTCACATCCGAGTGAATCTGCAGGATTCACGGTGGAGTGAATCTGGAGTGGAGTGAATCTGCAGTGGAGTGAATCTGCAGTGGAGTGAATCTGGAGTGGAGTGAATCTGGAGTGGAGTGAATCTGTGGGATTCCACGGTGGTGTGAATCTGCAGTGGAGTGAATCTGGGGTGGAGTGAATCTGGAGTGGAGTGAATCTGCAGTGGAGTGAATCTGTGGGATTCCACGTTGGGGTGAATCTGCAGTGGAGTGGATCTGCAGGATTCACAACGGACTCAATCACAGTGGAGTTAATCTGCAGTGGAGTGAATCTGGAGTGGAGTGAATCTGCAGTGGAGTGAATCTGTGGGATTCCACGGTGGAGTGAATCTGGAATGGAGTGAATCTGCAGATTTCACATCCGAGTGAATCTGCAGGATTCACGGTGGAGTGAATCTGGGGTGGAGTGAATCTGCGGTGGAGTGACTCTGCAGGATTCACGGTGGAGTGGATCTGCAGGATTCACAACGGACTCAATCCACAGCGGTGTGAATTTAGGAGCGAATCCTCAGAATCCACGCACACTCGCACGGCGGTCGCTCGTCGTGCCGAGACGCCTCCCTCTCTCGGGGTGTCTCTGGCTCCTCATCAGCTGCGCAGAGTGGAGCTCAAGGCAATTAACCCCGAGGGATGCATCCTCCCTTGAACCCCGTCAGTCTCCTGCCCACGTCCCTCTCGGTCTGATCTCCTCCGGTCCTCTCCCTCCTGGCTTCGTCTCTTCGCCGCGCGCCGTTCTGTTGCCGACTTTTGATGTCAAATACACGCAAAGCGGGAGATCGTGTGTGTGTGTGTCTTTAGTGTGTGTGTGTGTTTAATGTGTGTGTATTTAGTGTGTGTGTGTGTGTTTAGTGTGTGTGTCTTTAGTGTGTGTGTGTGTTTAATGTGTGTGTGTCTTTAGTGTGTGTGTCTTTAGTGTGTGTGTCTTTAATGTGTGTGTCTTTAGTGAATGTGTGTCTTTAGTGTTTTTGTCTTGAGTGTGTGTGTGTCTTTAGTGAGTGTGTGTGTCTTTAGTGAGTGTGTGTCTTTAGTGAATGTGTGTTTTTAGTGTTTGTGTTGAGTGTGTGTGTGTGTCTTTAGTGTGTGTCTTTAGTTAGTGTGTGTCTTTAGTGAATGTGTGTCTTTAGTGTTTGTGTTGAGTGTATGTGTGTCTTTAGTGTGTGTGTCTTTAGTTAGTGTGTGTGTGTCTCTAGTGAATGTGTGTTTTTAGTGTTTGTGTTGAGTGTGTGTGTGTCTTTAGTGTGTGTGTGTGTCTTTAGTGTGTGTGTGTCTCTAGTGAATGTGTGTTTTTAGTGTTTGTGTTGAGTGTGTGTGTGTGTCTTTAGTCTGTGTGTCTTTAGTTAGTGTGTGTGTCTCTAGTGAATGTGTGTTTTTAGTGTTTGTGTTGAGTGTGTGTGTGTGTGCGTGCGTCTTTAGTGTGAATGTTGTGGTAGGCCACGACCCTAGGCAAAGCCCTCTCTGATCGTCGCCTTCTCAAGGTGAGTGATAGAGTAGGGGCACACCTAAGGGATTGGGTAGTAGAATATTTGCTCCGGCCCATACAGGGATTTTTGTTTTTTGCATTAAACGTGCCGTTAATGAACTTCAGTTCAGAGTATCGTTACAGCGCTATTTGCCCGTGTGTGTGTGTGTGTAGAACCTCGGCGTGGTGTTGCTAATTTGTGTGTGTGTATGTGTGTGTGTAGAACCTAGTGGGGAGCGATAGTGTAGCGGTTAGCGCTACGCTGCGCTATGAACCTGGCGACCCGGGTTCGATTCCCGCTCAGGGCCACCAACACCAGTGACGATTATCTGAACCGGTCCCGGACCTCCCCTAGGTCGACTCAGCCTCAAATGAGTACCCTGGTGCGGTGTGTAGTAAACATCGCCACTGGGGGAGACAAAGGCGGTCGGGCGTGGTGCTGGTAGCCACCCACCCCCTCGTGTACCGTTCCCGGCCTTCATAGGTGCCGTTCGCTAACAGCACTTGCCCCTACAGTCTGTTACAGGCTACACGGGGGATCTTTGTCTTTATCTTTGTAGAACCTCGGCGTGGTGTTGCTAATGTGTGTGTGTGCGTGTGTCTGTGTGGCAGCGGCGCGCGCGTTCACGCCACCGCGGTCGGTTTGGAGGTGGTGTACGTGGGAGTGTGCGGGGTAACCCCGGGCGGTGGTGAGCCAGCCACTTCGCCATGTCTCTGAGAGAGGGAGATAAAGATGGGGGGGGGGGGGGGGGGGGGCGATCACCCGAGAGGCGGGGGGCCCGGGAAGAGGCGGCCGACGAGGAGGAGGGGAGGGGGGTGGAGGGGGGCGGAGATCGGCCCCCCACAGGGTTTAGTGAGTTGTGTGTGTGGGTTTGTGTGTTTAGTGAGTTGTGTGGGATTGTGTGTTTAGTGATTGTGTGGGATTGTGTGTTTAGTGAGTGTGTGGGATTGTGTGTTTAGTGTGTGTATGTGTGTTTAGTGATTGTGTGTTTAGTGTGTGTATGTGTGTTTAGTGAGTTGTGTGGGTTTGTGTGTTTAGTGAGTGTGTGGGATTGTGTGTTTAGTGTGTGTATGTGTGTTTAGTGATTGTGTGTTTAGTGTGTGTATGTGTGTTTAGTGAGTTGTGTGGGTTTGTGTGTTTAGTGAGTGTGTGGGATTGTGTGTTTAGTGTGTGTATGTGTGTTTAGTGAGTTGTGTGGGTTTGTGTGTTTAGTGAGTGTGTGGGATTGTGTGTTTAGTGTGTGTATGTGTGTTTAGTGATTGTGTGTGTGGGTTTGTGTGTTTAGTGAGTGTGTGGGTTTAGTGATTGTGTGTTTAGTGAGTGTGTGTGTGTGTTTAGTGAGTTGTGTGGGTTTGTGTGTTTAGTGAGTGTGTGGGATTGTGTGTTTAGTGTGTGTATGTGTGTTTAGTGATTGTGTGTGTGGGTTTGTGTGTTTAGTGAGTGTGTGGGTTTAGTGATTGTGTGTTTAGTGAGTGTGTGGGTTTAGTGATTGTGTGTTTAGTGAGTGTGTGTGTGTGTTTAGTGAGTTGTGTGGGTTTGTGTGTTTAGTGAGTGTGTGGGATTGTGTGTTTAGTGAGTGTGTGGGATTGTGTGTTTAGTGAGTGTGTGGGATTGTGTGTTTAGTGTGTGTATGTGTGTTTAGTGATTGTGTGTGTGGGTTTGTGTGTTTAGTGAGTGTGTGGGTTTAGTGATTGTGTGTTTAGTGAGTGTGTGTGTGTGTTTAGTGAGTTGTGTGGGTTTGTGTGTTTAGTGAGTGTGTGGGATTGTGTGTTTAGTGTGTGTATGTGTGTTTAGTGATTGTGTGTGTGGGTTTGTGTGTTTAGTGAGTGTGTGGGTTTAGTGATTGTGTGTTTAGTGAGTGTGTGTGTGTGTGTTTAGTGAGTTGTGTGGGTTTGTGTGTTTAGTGAGTGTGTGGGATTGTGTGTTTAGTGTGTGTATGTGTGTTTAGTGATTGTGTGTGTGGGTTTGTGTGTTTAGTGAGTGTGTGGGTTTAGTGATTGTGTGTTTAGTGAGTGTGTGGGTTTAGTGATTGTGTGTTTAGTGAGTGTGTGTGTGTTTAGTGAGTGTGTGGGATTGTGTGTTTAGTGAGTGTGTGGGATTGTGTGTTTAGTGAGTGTGTGGGATTGTGTGTTTAGTGAGTGTGTGTGTTTGTGTGTTTAGTGAGTGTGTGTGTTTGTGTGTTTAGTGAGTGTGTGGGTTTGTGTGTTTAGTGAGTGTGTGGGATTGTGTGTTTAGTGAGTGTGTGGGATTGTGTGTTTAGTGAGTGTGTGTGTTTAGTGAGTGTGTGGGATTGTGTGTTTAGTGAGTGTGTGGGATTGTGTGTTTAGTGAGTGTGTGTGTTTAGTGATTGTCTGTGTGGGTTTGTGTGTTTAGTGAGTGTGTGGGATTGTGTGTTTAATGAGTGTGTGGGTTTAGTGAGTGTGTTTAGTGAGTGTGTGTGGGTTTAGTGAGTGCGTCTCTTTAGTGTGTGTGTCTTTAGCACGTGTCTTAAGTCACACTAAAGACACTAACTGAAGACACACACAAGAGACACACGCAATCACTAAAGACAAACGAAACGAAAAATACGAGACACACAAAAACCACCACCACCACCACCACCACGATGTCCCTTCCGATTTCGTGAGTATTTGAGATTCACAGTCGGCAAAAGAAAGTGGGGGGAGGGTTCAAGGGGAGCATCTCCCCGGAGGCAATTGCCTTGGGATCGACCACCGGGCCCAGCCGTGTGCCTGGTTGACTTCTCACGAGCGTGGCCTCGCTAACAGAAACTCGCCACCACCCCAGATATTCTACTAAGGCTATGTGAGGATGGGTGAGGAGGGGGAGGGGTGAGAAGTGATGGTTGTCGCTGTGAGTGCTTGTGACAACATTTTGACTCCTCTAAGTGGAACATCTGCGACCCGGTTAGAAGCATTCAGGCTGGCCGTGCCACCCACAGACACCCAGACCCATAGATACTCCAGAGAGACCCATAGATTGGACCATAGATAAACCCATAGATATACCCATAGATAGACCCATAGATATACCCATAGAGACCCATAGATAGACCCATAGAGACCCATAGATAGACTTATAGAGACCCATAGAGACCCATAGATAGACCCATAGATAGACCCATAGATAGACCCATAGATATACCCTTAGATAGACCTATATATAGACCTATATATAGACCCATAGATAGACCCATAGAGAGACCCATAGATAGACCCATAGATAGACCCATAGATAAACCCATAGAGAGACCTATAAATAGACCCATAGATAGACCCATAGATAGACCCATAGAGACCCATAGATAGACCCATAGATAGACCCATAGATAGACCCATAGATAAACCCATAGAGACCCATAGATAGACCCATAAATAGACGCATAGATAGACCCATAGATAAACCCATAGAGACCCATAGATAGAGACCCATACATATACCCATAGAGACCCATATATAGACCCATAGAGACCCATATATATATACCCATAGATAGACCAACAGATTAGCGCGGTTGGCTTTGTGCGGTGCGAAATAAGTTCAACATCCAAACGTACATAACCAGGCTGAATTATGTGAGGAGCGCACACATCATTGACAGATCTGGACACACTCCCCTTCATCGGAGAGCTCCTCCAGCAGACAAGGGTGCGTTGGCTGGGTCATTTAGCCCGCATGCCCAGCCACCGCATGCCGAAACAGCTTTTGTTTAGCTGGATAGAGGGGGGCTAAACGGACGTGGCAGGGGCTGGAGAAGAGATGGAGTGATGTGGTATAGGAGGACGTGGAGCTGAGTGGACTTGCCGATGACCGGCACCAGCGGTGTCAAGATCGGCCTCTGTGGAGGAGGCTCGTGAAGGACGCTGCTACTGGGCAGTTGGAGGAAGTCGCCCTCCAACAACAACGGAGGGCGGAGGAGCGACGCTCACAACAACGAGCGGAGCGCCGGGCGGCTAAAACACAGCAAGTTGGCACAGTAGGGGGGCACAGGTGGTGCATCAGCCAGTCATCTCAGTCATCTCAGTCAGTCGACCCGTGGCACCTGGGTCTGCCCCGTGACCTCCTGCCAGCGGGCGTTCGGCACTTCACGTGGCCTCAAGGTGCACATAGCCTGGCACAAGCGTCGTGGTGACGTCACCGCCACTTAGTGGCGAATGGCGGGTGTTGGAATTAGTGTGGGTAAGTGGTTGAGTGTGTGTCTTTGTATTTGTGTGAGTCTATGGGTGAGGATATTGGTGAGAGTGAGTGTGTGTGTGTGTAAGTGGGTGAGTGCATGTTTGAGAGTGTGACGATTATCTAAACCGGTCCTGGGCCTCCGCTAGGTCGACTCAGCCTGACAAAAAAAATTAGTGTCTGGTGCAGTGTGCAGTAAGCATCGCCACTGGGGAGACAAAGGCGGCCGGGCGTGGGGTTGGCCACCCATCCACCTCGTGTGCTAGACCGCCGGCCGTTATACGTTATGCTATTTGCTACTTAGTGCGCTTGCTCTAGCAAGTCCGTCAAAGGCTACCCGGGGAATCTTTGTCTGTGTGTGTGTATCTGCGTGTAAGCAACATGTCTCTCTGTGTGCGTGTCCATGCGCTGTATAAACAACGCAGCCTCTCGATTGCCGAGTCGGGGAAGGGGCCTGGCACCGCTGTCTGGGGAGTGGTCTGCGTGGATACCAAGGAGTGTGTGGAGATCTGGACTGGAATGTGATTGCGTGTGTGAGAGAGAGAGCGTGAGTGAATGTGTGTGTGTGGGTGTGCGGGTGTGTGAGTGTGTGAATGTGTGTGTGGGTGAGTGGGTGAGTGTGTGGGTGAGTGTGTGAGTGTGTGGGTGAGTGAGTGTGTGAGTGAATGAGTGTGTGGATAAGTGAGTGGGTGTGTGGGTGAGTGTGTGGGTGAGTGGGTAAGTAAGTGTGTGAGTGACTGAGTGTGTGAGTGAGCATGTGGGTGAGTAGGTGAGTGTGTAGGTGAGTGAGTGTGTATGTGGGTGTGCGGGTGTGTGAGTGTGTGAATGTGTGTGTGGGTGAATGAGTGGGTCTGTGGGTGAGTGTGTGAGTGTGTGGGTGAGTGAGTGTGTGAGTGAATGAGTGTGTGGATAAGTGAGTGGATGAGTGTGGGTGAGTGGGTGAGTGTGTGGGTGAGTGGGTAAGTAAGTGTGTGAGTGACTGAGTGTGTGAGTGAGCATGTGGGTGAGTGGGTGAGTGTGTAGGTGAGTGAGTGTGTATGTGGGTGTGCGGGTGTGTGAGTGTGTGAATGTGTGTGTGGGTGAATGAGTGGGTCTGTGGGTGAGTGAGTGTGTGAGTGAATGAGTGTGTAGATAAGTGAGTGGATGAGTGTGGGTGAGTGGGTGAGTATGTGGGTGAGTGGGTAAGTGTGTGAGTAACTGAGTGTGTGAGTGAGCATGTGGGTGAGTGTGTGGGTGAGTGAGTGAGTGTGTATGTGGGTGTGCGGGTATGTGAGTGTGTGAATGTGTGTGTGGGTGAATGAGTGGGTCTGTGGGTGAGTGTGTGAGTGTGTGGGTGAGTGAGTGTGTGAGTGACTGAGTGTGAGTGAGCATGTGGGTGAATGTTTGGGTGAGTGGGTGAGTGAGTGGGTGAATGAGTGTGTGGGTGAGTGAGTGTGTGAGTGAGTGTGTGGGTGAGCGAGTGACTGTGTGGGTGGGTGAATGTGTGGGTGAGTGTGTGGGTGAGTGAGTGGGTGAGTGAATGAGTGTGTGGATAAGTGAGTGGGTGTGTGGGTGAGTGTGTGGATGAGTGGGTAAGTAAGTGTGTGAGTGAGTGTTTGGGTGAGTGGGTGAGTGTGTGGGTGAGTGGGTGTGTAAGTGAGTATGTGGGTGAGTGTTTGGGTGAGTGGGTGAGTAAGTGGGTGAGTGAGTGTGTGGGTGAGTGGGTGTGTAAGTGAGTATGTGGGTGAGTGTTTGGGTGAGTGGGTGAGTAAGTGGGTGAGTGAGTGTGTGGGTGAGTGGATGTGTAAGTGAGTATGTGGGTGAGTGTTTGGGTGAGTGGGTGAGTAAGTGGGTGAGTGAGTGTGTGGGTGAGTGGGTGTGTGGCTGAGTGAGTGTGTGGCTGAGTGAGTGTTTGGGTGAGTGGGTGAGTGAGTGAGTGAGTGGGTGAGTGAGTGGGTGAGTGAGTGACTGTGTGGCTGAGTGTGTGGCTGAGTGAGTGTGTGGCTGAGTGAGTGTGTGGGTGAGTGAGTGAGTGGGTGAGTGAGTGTGTGGGTGAGTGAGTGAGTGAGTGGGTGAGTGAGTGAGTTAGTGACTGTGTGGCTGAGTGTGTGGCTGAGTGAGTGTGTGGCTGAGTGAGTGTGTGGCTGAGTGAGTGTGTGGCTGAGTGACTGTGTGGCTGAGTGTTTGGGTGAGTGGGTGAGTGAGTGGGTGAGTGTTTGGGTGAGTGGGTGAGTGGGTGAGTGAGTGAGTTAGTGAGTGTGTGGCTGAGTGAGTGTGTGGCTGAGTGAGTGTGTGGCTGAGTGACTGTGTGAGTGCGTGCGACAGTGTGTGGTGTGTGTGGGGAGCGGTAGTGGTAGCGGTTCTCGCGCTGCGCTACCAACCCGGCGACCCGAGATATCGATTCCCGATCACGTCCAACACCAGTGACGATTATCTGAACCGGTACTGGGGGGGGGGGGGGGCTCCTCTAGGTCGACTCAGCCTCAAATGAGTACCTGATACGGTGGTGTACAGTAAACATCGCCAATAGGGAGACAAAGGCGGTCGGGCGTGGTGCTGGCCACTCATTGCCTCGTGTGCCTTGCCGGCCTTCATAGGTGCTCGCTAACAACACTGGGGGAGGGGGGAGCCTTCCATAAATGACGTCACGCACCTGGAGGAGGTGGTGGTGGTGGTGGGGGGTGGTCAGACATTTGTGACGATGTGTGACGAGCGAGGTGGGGGTGGGGAGGGGTGAGAAATGTGACGTCACATCAAAGTGCTCAACTTGCACTGAGTATAGAATTTACATTACGAGACCTCCTTTGCCAGTAACAAGATATAGGAATAGGTTTTTACCCTTTTAACTGGCACAGAAACTGACACCTTTATTCAAGGCATCATGTTTGCAAAAACCACAACACAAGCAGTCAAAATGCAAACAAAAAAGACAACTCTGATAATAATATTGGCACCGTCCTTGAATTTGATTGGTCCACACCCGAGACGGCTTTTCTTAGAGCCCCTTTAGTCTCTCCACTGGTGTTGGACCAGAAGACGCCAAAAGGCGTACAACTCAAAAACAGCGCACTATCAGAGTATTGAGGGCTCGGGGTGAGCATTTACATTATGAGACCTCCTTTGCCAGTAACAAGATATAGGAATAGGTTTTTACCCTTTTAACTGGCACAAAATCTGACACCTTTATTCAAGGCGTCATGTTTTGCAATAACCACAACACAAGCAGTCAAAATGCAAACAAAAAGAGACAACTCTGATAATAATATTATGCACTGTCCTTGAATTTGATTGGTCCACACCCGAGACGGCTTTTCTTAGAGCCCCTTAGTCTCTCCACTGGTGTTGGACCAGAAGACGCCAAAAGGCGTACAACTCAAAAACAGCAGCGCACTATCAGAGTTATTGAGGGCTCGGGATTGAGCATTTACATTATGAGACCTCCTTTGCCAGAAACAAGATATAGGAATAGGTTTTTACCCTTTTAACTGGCACAAAAACTGACACCTTTATTCAAGGCATCGTGTTTGCAATAACCACAACACAAGCAGTCAGAATGCAAACAAAAGAGACAACTCTGATAATAATATTGGCACTGTCCTTGAATTTGATTGGTCCACACCCGAGACGGCTTTTCTTAGAGCCCCTTTAGTCTCTCCACTGGTGTTGGACCAGAAGATGCCAAAAGGCGTACAACTCAAAAACAGCGCACTATCAGAGTATTGAGGGCTCGGGGTGAGCATTTACATTATGAGACCTCCTTTGCCAGTAACAAGATATAGGAATAGGTTTTTACCCTTTTAACTGGCACAAAAACTGACACGTTTATTCAAGGCATCATGTTTGCAATAACCACGACACAAGCAGTCAGAATGCAAACAAAAAGAGACAACTCTGATAATAATATTGGCACTGTCCTTGAATTTGATTGGTCCACACCCGAGACGGCTTTTCTTAGAGCCCCTTTAGTCTCTCCACTGGTGTTGGACCAGAAGACGCCAAAAGGCGTACAACTCAACAACA
Organism: Petromyzon marinus; assembly: GCF_010993605.1. Classification (NCBI taxonomy): domain Eukaryota; kingdom Metazoa; phylum Chordata; class Hyperoartia; order Petromyzontiformes; family Petromyzontidae; genus Petromyzon; species Petromyzon marinus. The sequence continues at coordinate 4,580 of NW_022638994.1, read as the reverse complement.
GCGCACTATCAGAGTTATTGAGGGCTCGGGGTGAGCATTTACATTATGAGACCTCCTTGAATAAAGGTGTCAGTTTTTGTGCCAGTTAAAAGGGTAAAAACCTATTCCTATATCTTGTTTCTGGCAAAGGAGGTCTCATAATGTTCTTTGTTTGTTGCGGTTGCACCGGATTCAAGAGCCGAATGGCTCACAGGGCTCTATACCAAAATAAATGGACTAACTATGAACTATGGACTAAGTCCGGTGCAACTCCTTAGCTCTTTCGGTAAAGTCACGTTGAAGGGAAACGTCGTGAGATAATTTTTATTGTATTATAAATTTATATTTTATTGTTTTATTGTTTCCCTTCAACGTGGTGACTTTACCGAAAGAACTAAGAATATGAATTACTGCAGTCACGGAAGCTTTAAAATTCTGGAATAAATCAGCAAATATTCCACACACACACACAAAAAACCACCGTATTACAACGCTGTGTGCAAAAAATCACAATGTGGAGCAAGCCCAACAACAACAACAAAAACCATAAGACAATTTAGATGGACCATATGTTTTCGAATCACCAAAATAAAGCTATAAAATACAATGTAACAACGGTAATCACAGGAACTGTGATTTTAAATTCAACAATAAACGATATGCATAACACGTACGACAAAACCTGCAGCCGTAGCTGGCAGCATGACACTCCCAGTGTATGATGTGTGAGTGAGTCAGTGTATGATGTGTGAGTGAGTCAGTGTATGATGTGTGAGTGAGTCAGTGTATGATGAGTGAGTCAGTGTATGATGTGTGAGTGAGTCAGTGGTAGTGTGAGTCAGTGTATGATGTGTGAGTGAGTCAGTGGTAGTGTGAGTCAGTGTATGATGAGTGAGTGAGTGTATGATGAGTGAGTGAGTCAGTGTATGATGTGTGAGTGAGTCAGTGTATGATGTGTGAGTGAGTCAGTGTATGATGTGTGAGTGAATCAGCAGCAGCGTGAGTCAGTGTATGATGAGTGAGTCAGTGTATGATGAGTGAGCGAGTCAGTGGTAGTGTGAGTCAGTGTATCATGTGTGAGTGAGTCAGTGGTAGTGTGAGTCAGTGTATGATGAGTGAGTGAGTGTATGATGAGTGAGTGAGTCAGTGTATGATGAGTGAGTGAGTCAGTGTATAATGTGTGAGTGAGTCAGCAGCAGCGTGAGTCAGTGTATGATGAGTGAGTCAGTGTATGATGAGTGAGCGAGTCAGTGGTAGTGTGAGTCAGTGTATCATGTGTGAGTGAGTCAGTGGTAGTGTGAGTCAGTGTATGATGTGTGAGTCAGTGTATGATGTGTGAGTGAGTCAACAGCGGCGTGAGTGAGTGTATGATGAGTGAGTCAGTGTATGATGTGTGAGTGAAGTGGCTTGTCGTGAAAAAAACGAATACGTTCGCTTTACCTATCCTGGAAACGAAACAGGAGAGACGTTAAGATGTTCAAACACCAAATAAAAACCTTTTTTTGCAAAGGAATTAAGCCTCTGCATTAACCGCACACACAAGGTACTTGTGGTAAACTTGCAAACGAATTCTGATCATGTACGGCAGCGTCTTTGAAATTGATCGGCCTACACAAGAGGCAGCAGCCTCCTCTGTGGCCGAGCCTCACCACCATTGCCAGACCAGCTGTCGCGTCGATGATTCAGAGGCAGAGCTTCCTAGGAGGTGCTCTCTTTCTTAACAACTTCCACGGTCTCGTCCGCTGCGGCTCAAGCCGCGCCTGCACACAACGCCGGCCGACTAGCACTGACGGCGCTGACTGAGGTCTTCAACTGCTCTCCTTCGTGGCGCGACATCTAGCGGAGACGCTCAGCGACGACGGCGACTGCAACAACAAAGACGAATCCGCTCCCAGAACCGGCAGCCTCGAGCCCCCCCGCTCTCGGCTCCTTTTATGCTCCCGGCGCGGCCCTGGCTCCGCCCCCTCGACCGCGCCCTCGCCTTTCTCGAACCCGCTAGCGGCAGGTTCCAGGGGCCTCCAGACGGGCTCCTCCGTGACCCTTACGAACCAGTACAAAGACAATGCCACACGCACCAGAGCATTTATAGCTCCAGGGGTGAGCAGCAGCTAGGGCATGGGATATCTTTTTGTTGTCTCTCTCCACGGAGAAAGATCCACCCACCCACCCATCAACCACCACCCCCCCCCCCCCCACCGCCCCAACGGGGACGGGCATGGAAGCAAAAAGAACGGGCGATAAATTCAATTGTTGAGTATTGAAACCTTTGCATCGTTTTTAGTTATCATACCCGTCAACTGTGGGGACTGTCAACAAAAAATTGGACCTTTTTTTTGCTGCCAATATCAAAGTATGACAAAGAGAAGAATAGGTTTTTACCATTCCTGGCAATAAGACAGGAGGTGTGTGAAGATGTTCAAGCAGCAAATAGATGAAACCCTTTGCAAGGAATCAAGTACCGCATTAACCACACACGGTGCTTGTGGTGAACATGCATGCACATGTTTTGCGGTGAACATGTGTTGCATATTTGTGGTGAACATGCGAACACATTTACATTATGAGACCTCCTTTGCCAGAAACAAGATATAGGAATAGGTTTTACCCTTTAAACTGGCACAAAAACTGACACCTTTATTCAAGGCATCATGTTTGCAAAAACCACAACACAAGCAGTCAGAATGCAAACAAAAAAGACAACTCTGATAATATTATGCACTGTCCTTGAATTTGATTGGTCCACACCAGAGACAGCTTTTCTTAGAGCCCTTTAGTCTCTCCACTGGTGTTGGACCAGAAGACGCCAAAAGGCGTACAACTCAAAAACAGCGCACCATCAGAGTATTGAGGGCTCGGGGTGAGCATTAACATTATGAGACCTCCTTTGCCAGAAACAAGATATAGGAATAGGTTTTACCATTTTAACTGGCACAAAAACATGATGCCTTGAATAAAGGTGTCAGTTTTTGTGCCAGTTAAAAGGGTAAAAACCTATTACTATGCGAACACATGTTCGCATGTTTACCACGAGGTCCCACAGTAACTTTGACAGTATTTTTTGTGCTTGTTTGGACATTTGTTTATGCCAATTACACAGAGTAAACTAATTTAAAAATGCACAAAACTTAAAAAAACACCGCACACAACGTCATGCAAAAATATGCAAACAAAAATTAACTACTTGAAATCGTGATGATGTAGCGACATTACCCGGAATTTTTTGAAAATCAGAGAAGGGGAGCGGTAGGATTGTGGTTATGGGGAGAGAGAGCAGAGGGATTGTGGTTATAAGAGGAGTGGAGGGATTGTGGTTACGGGGGGTGGGGGGGAGGAGAAAGCGGCGAGATTGTGGTTAGAACGGGGAGTGGAGGGATTGTGGTTATGAGAGGAGCGGAGGGGTTGTGGTTAGGGGAGCAGAGATTGGAGGGAATGTGGTTAGTATAAGAGGAGTGGAGGGATTTTGCCTGAGCTGCTGCTCCCTGGATCTGCCTGACCTGCACCTTACCTCAAAGCCAGTTAATCTCATCTTTTGATTGGTGCTTCTGTATTAACGACTATCTGATTGTCCTACCGTTACACCTGCCCGTCTTGGCCTGTGATCAGTTTCCTGTGCTCTACAACAAAGCTTCACCTTGTCAAAGCTAAGCTCGTCTGGGCTACTCAGCTCATGACTTTAGGAGTCTTCGAATTTCGGATAGACAGGTGGACGGAGGATGCCTGCAGGGAGCTTGCAATCTGGCAGCCGGTGAGGATTGACGCTTCCAATTCATTCTGTACTCACAAAGATCCCGGTAGCCTCACATTCGCATCACAACCTCAGGTCCAGATTCCCAAATGCCCCCTTCGGCCATCGGCCTAGTGTTATAATAAACATTCCTAATCAACTTCCCACCTAGCTGCAAAATAGAGGTATCAGCGGTGAGAAGGAGCCCGTACTTAAGTGTATGCTTATTAACGCCAGGTAGGTCGTGCAATGCGCCCTTTAGTACGTGACACAATTGCTATGGGCTGTCCCCACCTAGCTTTTAGTACTGAAACCTGGCTTTGACCTGGAGTCGACCAACAATTTTGCTCATTTGGTTCCAGGTGGCATTCAATATCCCGTATTGCCAGACCAGGTAAAACTAGAGGTGGTGGGGTCGCTGCGATCATTCATGTGCCCTGGTCCCAAAGTTGGGTCATTTAAATGCATGATCGTGCGTTGTGCCCCGAATGAGAATCAGCGTCTGAATTTCACCCCCTGTTTGTAGACCACCTGGAAGCAAAGGTGATTTTACGTCTCAGCTGTGCGAGGTGATCTCTCCCTTGTTCCTGGAATTCCCTTGCACAATTGCTCTGGGATGTTTCAACGCACGGATGGATGACCCACCTGCCAGTTTGGACACGGGCCTCGTGGAAACCATGGGTTGCGTGGGATTTACTCAGTTCATTCAGGGGCCCAACCCACGATCGCCACGGCCACACGATCGACCTCGTATTCACTCAGGGGGGGGGGGGTCTCAGTTGAGGCCATCACATTTTCGTCCGCACTATGGACTGATCACAGGGTGATTCATGCTGAGATCAAGGGTCTCCCTAACCCTCTCCAACAGTGTAGGGGA